>CAJHNH020002857.1:578758-582129 GCA_905116865.2 Candidula unifasciata | reverse complement strand
CCCTACTATTTACATTACATAATTGTTACTTTCCCCTCCTCAGTTATTTTTACTTATAATCTGTAACTATTATAGATTACATTGTTACTTCCCCCTCTTTAGTTATTTTTACAAATAATTAGGGCTGTACCGAATAGTGATTTTCACTATTCGGCCGAATACGAATAGTGCGACCAACTATTCGGCCGAATACGAATAGTATATCATCATCATCAGGTGCCTTGCCGACTGGAAGGGCGATTATGCACCGCCACAATGTGATCTCCCGCAGCATGTATCAGTTCGCGTGCCGACACACCTCCTTGCCATGCAACAAGACTGTCAAGCATCTTCTCTCGTTGTCTTCCTCTATCCTCCTTCCACAGATCTGTCCAGTGATCACCACTCCCACCTCTTTCAAACCATCGTTTGCATGGCCGTTCGATGTAATTTAAACTAGGGCTGTACCGAATAGTGATTTTGTATAACGGAACCAACTATTCCGCCAATACGAATACGAATAGGGTATAGTGTATAAAATATACCTTAAAAAAAGCATTCACAATGTCAAATGTACGCTGAACTTTTACTTCACATAAAATAGCACAGAATAGCCATCTTCTTCTTTAGCATTTTGAGCCCTTGAGGTTTACTGCTGCAGATATCACTCGTCTTCATTGATCTCTCTGGCTGGCCTTATCTTCACAATTTGTGACACCAGTTGTTTGCAGGTCTGGCTGGACATTTACTTCTCTGTCATCTGACATTCTTTCATTATGCCCCAACCATTTTAGTATGTAAGCGCTCATGGTGATTTAAACAGATTATGTGTTACGTTGTTGCTTCTCACTCTCCATTCCCAGCTGTTAGCATCCTTGATTTGTCCAAAGATGTGTCGTAAGACTGTTTTCGAAAACCTGTAATAGAGCTTCATCTCTTTTATTCCTGCTTCAAGTTTCCCAGCCATATAAAACGACTGGTCTTATCAACGTTTTATATATTTTGATCTTGGTGTTGCGAGACAGACTCTTTGACTTTAGCAAATGTTGAAGGGCATAGTATACTTTATTTCTAGATTGTATTCTAGATTGTATTTCTTATCTCAGCATGTTGGAGCAGTTGAAGTTTGCACCCAAGTACTTGTATGTTTCTGTTCGTTTGATTTTCATATTGTCGACTTGGATGTGGCCGGAGTTTATATTCTTTCCATGTCTAGTTAGTATTCGTACAGAATAGTAAACATTTAAAAACATTTTATGTTTTGCATCCTTCAGCCAGTCTGTGGTAACTAATAACTAGGAAGGAAAGAATCCTAAGTATTATAACAAGTAACTAAACTTGGAAATTGTCACTGACAGCTTAGTTAATGCAGGAAAGCTGCATTAGCTTTCAACAAACCCAATCGTTCCATGTTGTCAGCATTAAGGCCGTGTATGCAGAAGCGGGTGTTAGGTAACTACTATTCGTATTCGGCCCGACCGCAACTATTCGGCCGAATACCGAATAGTCAATAGGTCCACTATTCGGCCCCGAAGCGAATACGAAGCGAATATTCGGTATAGCCCTACTAATAATCAATAACTATTTTAGATTACATTGTTACTTCCCTCTCTTAAGTTATTTTTACTAATATTCAGTAACTGTTGTAGATTACATTGTTACTCCACTCTTCATTTACTTTACTTATAATCAGTTACGTATTATAACGTATTGTTACTTTCTCTTCATTAGTTATTTTTACTTATAATTAGTAACTATTATATATTACAATGTTACTTTCCCCTCCTCAGTTATTTTTACTAATAATCAGTAACTATTATAGATTACATTGTTACTTCATTTCCTTATTTACTTTACTTATAATAAGTAACGTATCTTAACGTATTTTTACTTTCCTTTTCTTAGTTATTTTTACTTATAATCAGTAACTATTATAAATTACATTGTTACTTCCCCCTCCTTAGTTATTTTTACTAATAATCAGTAACTATTATAGATTACATTGTTTCCCCTCCTTGGTCATTTTTACCTATAATCAGTAACGTGTTATAGATTACATTGTTACTTCCACTCTTTAGTTACTTTACCTATAATCAGTAACGTGTTATAGAGGACATTGTTACTTCCTCTCTTTAGTTACTTTACCTATAATCAGTAACGAGTTATAGAGGACATTGTTACTTCCACTCCAGGTTGAACTGGACAGGCTGTGTGGGTCTGGAGATTGGCGAGAAGGTCAAGATGTACATGGCCGACAAATGCAACATCCCTCACGATGGAAGGACTGTGCTCAAGGAATCGGTGGAAGAAGATACTGGCGATGGAGTGTTGGTGGAGGAGGAGTGTGGATTAACGTGCCAGTTAATCATCGGTGTGATGTCTGTCCTCTTTCTGGTGCTGATACTCATTGCATTGGTGGGTTGGTGGTCTGTCTTGGGGGGTGGGGGGGGGGGGGTTTTGGGGGGGGGGGGGGTGGGGGGGGGGGGGGTTTTTGGGGGGGGGGGGGGGGGGGGGGGGGGGGGGGGGGGGGTTTTTGAGAAGGTGAGTGCTGTATGAATTCGCACTTTTACATACGACTTATCCTAACATGCTTAATTCATAGAGATTGCACTAGAAATGTGGCCTTAAATCCTTTCTTAAATTCTGCTCATTGCTATCTTCTGCCACATGACCCTGTTAAAATTAGTTGCATATCCTTTACATGAGGTTGCAGAACATACCCCAGCAATTATTGGCTGTTGTGGTTTTTGTAGGCAAATTTTACGTTAAGTAGTTTGCCATTTCTCTCTCAACGGTCAGCTCTTGGTACTACTGTCGGAACATGCGCAAGACAAATCGTCTGCAGAAGGGATCTAACCCGGCACCCTGGCATTACGAAGCGCGTTCGCAACGCCTAAGCCCCAGACGCCGACAACATGGACCTGAGAAATGGTTAATACGGTCAGTTGACATGCAGCTTGTTAATAAAAATGTTCTTCTACAAAATATTTCAAGTGGCAAACAAACATAACGTTTTCATGTTTGCCTTATTGCTGCATATGAAAAAAATATCGATGCCAAGCAAACAATCAGCGTGCTTATCTTGCGTAAATTGAGCACAGGGAACTTTTCAAACCATCAGATTACCCGCGTTTCATGCCCATGTCAATCTCGAGTGGTCATCTCCAGCAGTTTCCTGCCATGAGTTGTTGAAATAAATCTCACGCTTCGCTGCACATGTGAAACAAGCTATCTCCAAACATGGGTCAATTACTGCATAATGTTTTCTTTTTTTTACAAATTATTAGTCAAACGAAGATCAAAGAAATTCGCCGTTTTAAGAAAACGGCAGCACCTGTGCAACTATGGATTACAAAATCATACGGAAATGTGAATTCTAAGGCCACATGCAC
>CAJHNH020002857.1:573758-576258 GCA_905116865.2 Candidula unifasciata | reverse complement strand
TCTCTTCTTCTTCTTCTTCTTCGTCTTCTTCTTCTTCTTCTCTTCTTCTTCTTCTTCTTCTTCTTCTTTCTTTCTTCTTCTTCTTTTCTTCTTCTTCTTCTTCTTCTTCTTCTTCTTCTTCTCTTCTTCTTCTTCTTCTTCTTCTTCTTCTTCTTCTTCTTCTTCTTCTTCTTCTTCTTCTTCTTCTTCTTCTTCTTCTTCTTCTTCTTCTTCTTCTTCTTCTTCTTCTTCTTCTTCTGCATTCCGAGCCCTTGAGGTTCACTGCAGCAGATATCACCCGCCTCCATTCATCTCTTTGGTTGGTCTTCTCCTTCCAGTTGGTAACACCAAGTGTTTACAGGTTCTCTCAGGGCATTATCTCTCCATGGTCTTCTAGGTCTACCTCGTGGTCTGCTCAACTTGGTTCGCTATAATTGTAAATTTGGTCTTTTCAACTTAAATTTTAAGAAAGATTCCGTCTTAAAAAATCAGAAGAGGACCACTTTCCCTCCTTCCCCATCTATGATTTATTTCTGGTTGCGCTGCTGATCAACTTACTGCGTTCTTCAGTCGTGCCGACCTTTTATCTGGAGTTTGTATGTTGTTCTGTTGTTCGTGGATTTCATCTTGTCTTACGTGTTCTGTGCGTCGTGCATTTTCAATTATTCATGATGTCGCTATCACTGTTACTGTGCCTCGTCTTTACAGTTGTCATCGTTTATTCGCACTTTTTGTTTCGTTTTGTTCTCCTTATCTGACTTAAGTCGATCAGTCACTTAATTCGTATATATGTGGAGTGTGTATGACTGTATACATGAATTGTGTATTGTGTACTCAACATCTATCTGTCTATCTATCTAATCTATCTACGTAATCTATCTATCTATCTATCTATCTATCTATCTATCTATCTATCTATCTATCTATCTATCTATCTATCTATCTATCTATCTATCTATCTATCTATCTATCTATCTATCTATCTATCTATCTATCTATCTATCTATCTATCTATCTATCTATCTATCTATCTATCTATCTATCTATCTGTCTGTCTGTCTGTCTGTCTGTCTGTCTGTCTGTCTGTCTGTCTGTCTGTCTGTCTGTCTGTCTGTCTGTCTGTCTGTCTGTCTGTCTGTCTGTCTGTCTGTCTGTCTGTCTGTCTGTCTGTCTGTCTGTCTGTCTGTCTGTCTGTCTGTCTGTCTGTCTGTCTGTCTGTCTGTCTGTCTGTCTGTCTGTCTGTCTGTCTGTCTGTCTGTCTGTCTGTCTGTCTGTCTGTCTGTCTGTCTGTCTGTCTGTCTGTCTGTCTGTCTGTCTGTCTGTCTGTCTGTCTGTCTGTCTGTCTGTCTGTCTGTCTGTCTGTCTGTCTGTCTGTCTGTCTGTCTGTTTTGTTCTCGCTCTCTCCCTCTTTCTTTCTTTCTCTGTTAATTTTTCTAAGTTACGTTCTCTTTCTGTCTACCTCTTTCTCTCTCCCTCTTTATCGTTCTCCCGCTTTCTCTCTCTCTTTCTTTCTTTCTCTGTCTCTCTCTCCCCACTCTCTAAACTATTATCTATTCGTAGTTCTGCGTTTTCATTCTCTTTCCTTTATGACTTGAATTTTTTGCATTCTCACGTGCCTATCCAATCTATTTTTCACCCATCTTTTGACTGTATTCTATTGCAGAGTAATAATTATGTCACTTGATTTGCTGTTTATTTTTCTAACTATTTCTCTTTGTTTTTTCTTCTAGCAAGTCTCTCCCCTCCCCCCTTTTTTTATCCTCCTTTTTTCCCGTATCTTCTTTAGAATCTAACATTAGAGCCTATTCTTTAGTCTTCCATGTTTTGCATTATATCGTTCGGTCAGCTTGCCCCTTAGCAAACAATACTCGACATGCTTTGGGTATTTTTTAAGGTTTATTGATTTCAAATCTTTACAAGACAGAAATAAAAACGAAATAATTGTTTTCGCGCAGTAACCATCAATGAGTGGTCAAGAAACAGTGTAACAAGTATCAGGTTAAACAAATATGAGATTAAATGAGCGAAAACACGAGAGTCAGTCCTCATTCCTGAAATGCTTTCTGTAGATAGTTGACGAATATTTCCAGTAAAATTGTTTTCACTAGGGCAAATAAGATAGCAGTGCAGGGATGTCAATTCTTGATTCATTCATTCATTCATTCATTCATTCATTCATTCATTCATTCATTCATTCATTCATTCATTCATTCATTCATTCATTTATTCATTCATTCATTCATTCATTCATTTCATTCATTCGTTCATTCTTAAGTAATCTCCAAGTGTCATAATTCCTGTGCCATGTCTTCTACATTTTTACTTGTATACGTCAGAGATGCGGATTGCTGAGGCTAAAGACGCTGGACTCCCATGCCAGGGAAACGGGTTCCATTCTCAGTAAGGGTTCATAAATAAAAATCCTGCCTGGCCAATAGACGGTTTACCTGTGGGCTGGTGAAATATCTTATGTAATAATTCTACGTGTGTATAGCCAACTTATAGTGCCCGACTACTTTTA
>CAJHNH020002857.1:548758-568758 GCA_905116865.2 Candidula unifasciata | reverse complement strand
AAACCCTCCAGCCCTAGTCACCAGTCGTCGCTCACGTCGCACCCCGACAACGCTAAGTACTACACGAGCTGTCATTACGCCTGCGCACCAGTGGTTGCCAGACAACTTCAGGTAATGTGAAAATAACGACTGTATGGATAAATGCGCGAGAGCGCATATATATATATATATATATATGTGTGTGTGTGTGTGTGTGTGTGTGTGTGTGTGTGTGTGTGTGTGTGAGAGAGAGAGAGAGAGAGAGAGTTAGAATAGACAACTTGATTAATACATTTAAGGAGTAAATATGGTTTACAATTTTGGCTTGTATCCTCATCGGCCCACATAAGACCGTGGGACTCCTTAAGGGGTCACTACACGGCATTTTTTTTTCCAATTTATGGCAAAAATATCACTTTTTCAATGTGTTCATTTTTGTAATGTTCGGCATTCGTAGAATAGATTACACACAAAATTTGTGCAATTGGTAAACAGTATAGCATTGAAAAGTTAATACTAAAGACACCAACCCATGCACTTTTTTAAGATTAAAAAAAGTTTAAAAGTCACTTTTCTGACAATTCTATTTTTCTGTGTGTTGTGTGTGGGATCTCCTAAAATCTCAGCTAATATAAAGACTAGAGACGTGAAATTTGGTGTGGATACTCCTAACACAATATTATAGGGTCAGGTCTATTTGAAATTACAATTTATTGAGTGATTATTAAATGGAAAAAGCAACATTTTTGTATTTTTTCAACATACTAAAATTTTAATATTCTAAAAAAAATATTTAAAAACATCTTTGAAGTAAATAAACTAGACCTGACCCTAAACATAAGTTTAAAGTTCATGAATCGACCATCTGTTTCTCAATACCTCTGTTTGTTTTTGAGATTTTAGCTGTCTAAGTACATGTTGTTTTTTCATCAAACAAATAACATAAGTTTAAAGTTCATGAATCGACCATCTGTTTCTCAATACCTCTGTTTGTTTTTGAGATTTTAGCTGTCTAAGTACATGTTGTTTTTTCATCAAACAAATTTTGAAAAAAGCAAAAGACACTGCACCAGGGCCTGATGGAGTCAGGTATGGTCACATGAAGACTTTGAGCGATGTAGACCTGGCGGAGATGGCCGACTGTTTTAACCAGAGTATTAAGACAGCATCAGTACCGCAAGACTGGGTGCACAGCTATCTAATCCCACCACCAAAACCTTTTAAAGATCATTCTAAGCTTAGTGGCTTTAGAATCATCACCTTACAAAACACATTTGGGAAGGTCTTGGAGAAGATATTTGCTGTGAAGTTACAAAAATTTTTGGAAAGGTGGAAGCTTCTCCGTCTGGGAAGTTACAGGCCAGGAAAGGACACTTGGGCAAATGCGGCCACTTTTGCTTTTGACGTCTATGAAGGGTTCCGGAACAGACAGGAAACTATGGCGGTAGGACTGGATCTCGAGGATGCTTATAACAGAGTGAGATGCGACATCTTAATGACTGCACTGAGGGAGAAGGAGGTCAATTCATGGCTGGTGAATTGGGTTGCAGCTGTCCTGTATTCACGTCGGGTTGATCTCCGACTGGGCTCATGGACCTCTGAACCATGCACTTTGGCCCCAGGACTGCCACAGGGATCCGCCATCTCGCCTGTGCTCTTCAACGTGTATACGAGCAAGATTGCAAGCCTAGAAGCACCAGGAGTTGGAAGGATACTCACTTTTGCGGATGATATACTTGCATATAGGCAGGGGGAAGAGAGGGAGCAAACAGCCCGGGAGCTACAAGCGACAGTAGACAAAGTGACTGAGTGGTGTACAGAAATGAAGGCTGTCGTCCACCCGGAAAAGGCGTCTGTTTTGTGGTGTTCTCTGGACAACAGAATCGTTAAAACTAATGTCCCAAGTCTCACGATAGATGGTAGAGACGTCAACAGAGAGAGCAAACTGAAGTATCTGGGAATTACATTTGACAGGAGCCTGTCATTTAAGGACCATGTGGAGAGTGTTGTGACCAGATGCCAAAAAGGACTTAGTGCACTTAAGACTATGACTGCAATTGACATAGATCAGAGAATGCTTTTCACACTATATCAGCACCTGATCCTGTCAGTGGTGGATTATGGCCTGGGACTGCTTACTGTCTCAAAGAGTCAGATGGACAAACTAGAGCGCATACAGAACGCGGCTATGCGGGTCATTCTGGGTTGCACCAGAGACACCCCAGTGGTGTGTATGCGATACATCCTTGGTTTGCCGACGGTTGCAGGTAGGCACAAGGTGATGCAGGCGAAGTCATATCTCAGGGTAGCTGCAGACACAGACCACCCTCTGCATGAAGCTCTGGGTGCAGTTAAGGGTCAGCGGCTGATAAGAGGGAGGTCATGGATGGCTCAGGCAGAATACATAATCAGACAGTTTTGCATCCTTGAGAACATTAGGCGAGGAGAGGGGTGGGTCAAAGTGCCACCTGAGCAGTCAGACTTGTGTAGAGTCATAATCACGCTGAGCCGGGAATGCAGAGACTGGCCAGCAGGTGCCACAGAGGTGGAAATTCAGCAATTAATTCAAGATAATGCTCGCTCAGAGGATTTGGTCATTTACAGAGACGGTTCAGTGTCAAGAGGCGAAGAAGTGCTTGGGGCTTTTTAGCAAAGGTTAATGGTCGACGTTTGGTGCAGCAGAGCCTAGCATATGATACCACAACATCCAGCTTAAGAATGGAGGTGGAGGCGGTCACTGCAGCTTTCCGCTGGCTAGAGAACACGACACACACACATATTGTAATTGTAACTGATTCAGAAAGCATGCTGAGGAAGATCAGAACAGGTATTCTTCGTGCAGAGTGGCATGCCTCGCTGCGGAGGACACGAGTGAGGAGTATTGTCTGGGTTTTTTCACCGGGTCACGCCGGTGTGTTGGGAAATGAACAGGCGGACAGACTGGCTGGCTCTGCACAACTTGGTGGAATACTGCTACATGATAGGGCAGACGTGGTTAGTGCCTTGTGGGAGAGTGTGTACAATGCGGAGGAGCAGATGGATCACCACAGTTTAGTGATATTGGTGCAGTTGGGGGTGACGAGAGGTTCTGGCAGAAGCTCAAGGCTCAGAGGAAAGGCAAGACGGACATTTAATCAGAAAGCTACTGGCACCATTAGTATCGGAACTCTTTGCTGGCTGCTGAAGATGGAGACGGAGCGCTTATGGGAATGCCCCGGGTGCTGTGATGTCGGTTCTTGAATCAAATCAATCAATCAATCAATCATGTTGTTTTTTCATCAAGATGGCGGCTGTTGCCATGGCAACCATGGTTTTTTTTTAACTTGAAGTCTACAATTGTATTAACATACATCCCTACAAATGACCATTATAAAATAATTGGTCTAACATTGTAAGTAAAAAAAAAATTATCCTGTGAATAAAAGACGCCAAGTTTGATGTTTTAGACCTAGAAGAAGCAGCTTCGATCAAATACTAACCCAGAGACGTATTTGATTGTGTTGGCAGAACATCACTATGCCGAATTTTGAAAGGCTATAGTACACCCAATCCGCGACAAGCCTTCTTTACTTAATAATATTTTGAAAACGACCGCTATCATGTCGAATACTTCTTCCATCGAATACCAATTGGTAGAAAAATATTGGGCTAGTACCATATGCATAGTTCGCTTAATGACGAGAAAATTTGTGGTTTGTTTTTTAATTGAGAAGAGGGTCGGAATCTTTCCGTCTTTCCAGATGAATGTGTTTTATTGTGTTGTAAAAAAGAATGAGAGTTGCAGCCAGTAAAGTCTGAGTTGAAAGTCCTCCGCTGCTCCACCACATAAAGTCCGGGTCAGTATTGTAGAGACTATGTGTTGCCTATGCAGCATGATCCCTCTTTCAGCCGGCCTTGTTTACCCTAAAGAAATTGTAACACTACTATGTTCGGAACAATTGCTACACCAGAAAGACATACATTTACTAACCATCATAGTAATTTTACATGTTATTGTTTTCAGACGACACTGAGTGGAGACAGAGCACATACGTCAGTGATACCCTCGGGATCAAACGCCACCAATGGACACTACCATCCAGGATCGTACCCACAGCGAAACTGTCAACAGATCAACTACCATCGCTCCCGACATCATCAGTTTCAACAACCGTGTCTAATCATCACCCCGTACGGCCAGGTTCCTGCCCACACGTCGTCGCTTGTTGTTCCCCAGCACTCGAGATACGGCCCGAGTCATTACCGCAAGTTTGACGGAACCTACAGCTCTTCGAGTGTCACCAACAGCGACAGGTCGCCAGTGTATGAATCCATTGGCGACACGGACTCTATCAGAGAACGAGCTCGAGGTCGAGGCACTTCTCTTTCCGAGTGTGAGTTTTGTGACTGTGGTGGTGATCACTGTAGTGATCAGAGTGGGTATACAGGATATCACGACCCCGTTGTTCTTGGGGAGCACCAGGCACTTGGTGATGTATCTAGGGATAAAAGTGGTCAAACGGTTATTAGAGGATACAGTGATTCGGGGTCCGTTTGCCTGTCACAAGCTCACGAGGACCCTCCAGCACCTTGTCCTCCGATGTTTATAGATGGTTACTACGGCGATAAGTGCCCGCAGACATTGCCATTGAGGCCGCTTCGGTGTAATTCAGAAAGAGCAGACGACAAACCATCCGACTATGCAGACATTGATCATGATGAATTATCTCCCCTAAAACGCAAGAACAGCAGCAGTCAAAACGCAGACAATGAAGACGATAAACCGACTAGAAGGAGACCATCTTCAGGAAGCTGTTACAGTAACAATAGTTCTCACTATAGAGAAGGACAAAGGCGAGCCATCCCAGCACTGCATCCCAACTATTTTGCAACATCCCACGATGAGATCAGCTGATAGTCACACCTACATTGTAAATATTTAATTTTTTTTAATTTTTTTAATTCTGCTAAAAATTTCATTAGGTTAATTATCAATGCCCAAACTGATTAAGTATGTAAAAGTCGCTGTATTTTCATTGATGACTATCATAATAATGACTCTTGTAAGCTGCATGTAAACACAGTTTAACTGACATGCTAGTCAACTGTGGGTGATTTCATGGCACACAGCTTTCCTTGAATTTGAGTTATCAGCAAGGTACGGCAAGCATGATAAACAAGCACATATACTTTGAATAGCAGAAACCAATGACAGCTAATACCAGCAGATATCGTTTCGTATGTTTCTGTACTATCAACAGGATGTGTACTGTCACCTGATTTGTTTTCAATGTACAGTGAATATATAATGAGATCTTTAATTGATATGCCCGCAATTGTGGTTGGTGGGCACAATATAAACAATTTACATTCTGCTGATGACAAAGACTTGATAGCAACAAGTCAGAAAGAACTACAGGAAATGATAGACATTGTGGTGTTAGAAAGTGGAAGAATGGGCCTGTTTGAATAATGGGAAGACAGGCGTAATGGTGGTATCAAAAAACCGAATTATTCCTAAATGTGTAATAAAAGTCGATGGTGTTATTTTAGGACGAGTACAGAAATTTAAGTATCTTGGCAGATGGAAAACATCAGATGGAAGATGCATAACTGAGATAAGAAACAGAATAGGACAGGCAAAAACTGTATTTTATAAAATGAAGAATATCTTGTGCAATATATCCTTGTCATTGAGAGTTTGAAAAAGAATTCTTGCTTGCTACATTCATCCAGGTTTAACATATGGCTGTAAGTCCTGGACAATCGGTAGGCAGGCCAAACAACTTCTTGAGGCCTCAGAGATGTGGTTTTTCAGAAGAATGCTTAGAATACCTTGGACAGCCAAAAAGAACAACCAAGAGGTTTTGAAAGAGGCGGGAGCCCGAAGACAACTTATCACAGACATCAGAAGGAGACAGTCATCAGTTTTCGGCCATGTTATGAGAAGAGGGAAAATATAACATGTGACCACTGGAAAGATCTGTGAAAGGAGGGATAGAGGAAGACAACGAGAGAAGATGCTTGACAGTCTTGTTGCATGGCATGGAGGTGTGTCGGCACACGAACTGATACATGCTGCAGGAGATCGTGGATTATGGAGAGGCATAATCGCCCACGTCAGTCGACAAGGTAACTGATGATGATGATAATGTTTTTGTTACTACCCCAATACCAGAAGTCAAGTTTGTTGTGTATCAACTTTACAGGATGATTGCAGAAACATCCCCAGCAAAGTTTTTGTGTGGCTGTTGTGGCTGCTCTAGGCAATTTAAGGCAGTTTGTCACTGCTTTCTGCTCTTGGTAGCGGAGTCGAAACCAACACAAGACAAATCATCTGTACTGCTGGCACCCCGACATTACTAAGTGCGTTTGGAACGCTTAACCCACAGACACCAACAAAACCATAGTACAAAAATGTAAATATTACAATGTATAGATAAAACACGGACTTCAAGTGAAAAACTCATCTGTACCCCTTTTTGAGGAATGACAGAATAGTCTCCCTCCTCCGTTACAAGTATGTCGAAAAATGTGACTACTTAAAGATTTGCTGAAATCGGATGTCTTTGCCCAGAAGACGTAAGATAACACAGCTTAGCTGTAGACCTCAAAATACATGGCATTGCCCTATTAAGGGGTAAACTCAAATGAAATATAAAGGAAATTAAGGATTCTTTACAAGTCAATAATTCATTGTGCATAATAAATAAATGAACTGATAAGACTGTATTTTGGGCGTTCCTTACCTGTTCCTTCACTGTCTCATAAGCCAAGGAAGAGTTCCCCTACTTGTTGCAGTCTAATTAAAAATTCGCCTATTTTTCCCTTGCCTGTAGAACGTTCTGTGAAGCAGAAACTTTGCTGTTAAATTATAATGTGTTTCATGCACACAGACGTGGGCTTGTTTTATGCCTTTGTTTTTATCTTTTCTACAACAATGATACTCATTTCGGCGACTGCATATTACTATTCACATGAATAAACATTTGTCAAAATAAGAGTTGTCTTCTCATAAATGTTTCATTTATCTGGCATGTTGAATGTTCCTGTTGGTCGTTGCATGTTGACTTGATCTGTCTGTCTCATGAAGTTGTATTGAACGAAATAATATTTGGGTCCAGAGATCTGAGGGCATTTTTTATCATGGTATGAGGTGTCGCAGGTCGACCCAGCCTAAAATGGGTACCAGGATGGCTGTCCTGTATGGCCGGCGTAATGCTGACCACATTACCCACCCAGTGCCGATTGGTCTGTAAAAATATGGGACGCTCTTCCCATACTCCCGATGCGTCTAAGGCGTGAGAAGGGATCTTTACTTTTACTAGAGATCTAAAGTAATAAATGAGCTCAGGCCGCATAAACTTTAATATCATTCACGTAAATTAACAGGTCAGAAGATGATGATGATAATGTACATACGATAATAGGTCCCTGTAATCTTGACTGGCGATTTTAACCAATAAAACACTCCACTCAACGAACTCATGCCATCCGTAACTAAAACAGTCATCAAACAGTCTCCCGCTAACTGCGGTAAGGCAAAATCCTCGCTAACAGAAACGTTACTTCAGCATCCTCATAAAGAGATCAGATCGCAGTCTTTCCGCAAACCCGCGGGAAAACGTCCGGCCTGGACGGTTAGCCAAATCTCAACTCTCCTAATCAACTGACTCTACTTCTTAATTATATAGCCTGACCACAATCGGGTCTTTTAATTAAATTCCTCTGTTCTAACAGAGAATGCATTCTCACGTACAACAGAAATACCTTCTCATAGCTTATACCCTAAATATTAACACTTCCAATACACCATTATAATTAACTCTGAACACGTTGACCTAATCCTATTATCCCCGATAACACACATACACTCCCTTTCATATACATTCTACTTGTTATTAGGAATTAATTAAGCACTGTCTCACCCAACTCTGTGTCGTATGGCAGTTTTGTCGCGCACCTTACTTACAGGATATTTTCATAAATCCCTCAGGTGCTCTGAGACCGGAGTGTTTTGAATGGTGGCTCTCGTTCGTCTAGAGGCCTAACCCTCGGTTCAAACTTTCCATTCAACCTGTCTCAGGGATGAGGTGACACGAGCTCTGACTCCACAGTGTTATTATGAACACTTGGGTACCTCTCGGCCAGACGTCCTCACCACTAATTGCCCCCAGACTGGAACAAAATAAGTCCAGTCGAACAAATAATCAACAGCGAATTTGACAAGACAACACTGCCTCTCTGAATAAGACAATAAAATTCAGTAACACGAAACTTTTCTATCAACTAGAAGACTACTGAATTTCAACACGATTGTAATTAATTTACTATAACAAAGTTAATGAAAACCGTAGCGAAGAAATAAAGGGAACGATCACAACTTTGAAATCTAACACAAGAGAAAGAGTTAGTCTAAATAGACGAAGGAGGAAACATGACCATGAAGGTACATTTGGAGACGAGTTATCTTAGTCTGCCACGTCACTTATCTGATCAGATCTCGTAGCTCCTCAGCGTCTCAGAGTGGAGTAATACCGTACTTTACTGCACGGTTACACAGGAAAGAATCAGCTTCTCCGGATGCCGGAAAGGAAACTCTCTTTGCCGTACTTCCCAGTACGACCACACATGAACGAATCAGCTTCTGGCGTTGATCAAGGAACGTCAACTCTCTTCACCGGAACGAATCAGCTACTGGTGTTGATTTAAGATAATCAACTTACAATCGAAAGACTTCGGCTCAAGCGTTGTCCGCAACTTCAACATAGCAATTTAGCCTTCATAAATCGCTTACTGGATCGCAGCAGTTGGGACCACACTATTATACACAGACACTTGTTGGATCTTCAGAAAATCCTGAAAAACGTAAAGTAACAGACATGAGCGAACCGTACTCAACGTACCTATTTAATCAAGGTCCTTACTTCCTCCAAATGCTCAGATATATTTTAGGTTATTCCAAACCATGAAGGTTGGTTACCTCAATCCTAGAATCCTTTTTGTTTCCTAGAGTGAGCACTAGATCATTAACTCGAAGAGTTCCTGGATTCAGTTCTGTGGCAAAGGTTAGACAGATCCCCATTATTTACCGTTCCTTCTAACGAAGAAAATAAGGGATCGGCGATGAAGTCAAAACCAAGACCTACTGAAATATGTTATGAAAACAATACGACAGTCGAAGCTTGTTGTGGTTACGAAATCACCTAGCAACAGCGGACATGACGTCATGTCTGCCCATAAGCTTCTTGTCGTTCAAAACAATTCAGAGACTTACCAAGTTCTGATACCGAATACTAGCAAATAATTAATAATATAGAGTTATCAATACTACAAACCCACTCCAGATATGTAGATTGATTGAATTGAAAAGGTTTAAAAGGCCATTTCAAAGCATTCTGCGAGAAATGTCAACCGAAAGTGCATTCCGATCTGGAGCTCCTTTCGCCACCTTCCTTGGCAAGAATCGTAGGAAAACAGATTCGCATTATCCAGCTGCTGACCTTACTTACCTACATCACAGACACTATGAACGCAAATATTCCATTAAAAAGTCCCTAAGAAAACTCACCCATTGTAAATAAAAAAGAGAATAAGGAATCTTGTCTGTATAACGGTCAATCGGCGAGACACAAGGAAAAACGCCTGCCTCCAAGACCGGACTGTAGAGAAGTGACGCACACAAACACGTCCCCTAACAACAGCAGTTAGCGTACGAATCGCGCTCACTAATGCAGTGCAGTGGTCAGACAATTTATTTAGAATAGGCGTAGAAAATGTGTCCTAACATTTAATTCGACACTCAAAGCCTAAAAGAGTCATTATCAAAGGGTTTTATATGGATTTTTCCTATCAGGACTCCCCCACAACAAACGAACTATTTAACTATGCTTGGCCTATTCTAATACATAGTTACGATGACGAGTTTAGGGTGGTCAGCTTATAGACCTTCCTAATGTGGCAGATGTGTGGATGCTGTCATGCGACACTCTGGTTCTCAATAAACAACCAGTTTCACCTTGACACCTCCACAACATGGCAACCTCACCTGGGCCTATTTGAGATTCGTAGCAAGTTTGACTTCTGACCTCTCGTCTTCCTGCTAGTTTACATTTTATACGCCACTCAGATAGGACTAGAACATGCTCAACACACGAAATGAATAAATATATATATATATATTTCCTCCCATTATATATCCCATTTATTTCCATGTCCTCCCATACTCGAATCAACATGTCTCTTGTAACGGCAGTAAAGGCTTCTGTGATCCGCTCTCACATATCCATCAGATCTCGAGGCAATGGTGAGACATAGACTCCGTCTTTGACAAAGCCCCGTAACAATAGGTCGCCTGGTGTCATGTCCGAAGACCTCGAGGGTCCTCTCAACAACGCTTCATCGTCAGGACCATTGCCACCTGTCCAACACTGTGGGAGATGGTCGTTCAGATACCCTCTCATGTCATTATGGAAGTGATGTGGAGATCCATCCTGTTGGAGAATGAAATCTCAGGAGTCCTCTTCAACTTGTGGCATCAACCAAATTTGGAGCATGTCAAGATACCAGTGTCCACTCTGTCGCCGATTGTTGCGTTGAACTGTGATAACAGATTGTGTCTTTCGTATTCCACAAAACGCCTTCTGTTGTTTGGTGGGACCAACAAGAAATTGTGTGCTCATGGGAGCGACCGGTATTTCAATCAAAAACTTAAAAAGAGTCTTCCATAGCGATCAGCTTAACTTACACCTTCGCTTCACACACTGGAAACGTAAAAAGAAAGGGGGGGAAAGGAAAGTACATGTTTCGGATTCCTGAATTTGACGCATTTCATGATGCGACAAGCTTCAAATGGGTGACCGTCGTACAAGCCATTTATCCATTTTGGAGCACCCTGACTTTAGAAAATTTGTAAGAAGTTGAAAATCATAAAAATCTGGACATTCCCATGAGCGCCTTCCCAAACCCTTTTCACCGCTTTGTTTCCCTTTCCTCCATCTTCAGCAGCCAACGCAGAAATCCAACGTCAATGGTGTCAATAGCGATTTGCTTAAATATCCGCATTGGCTGTCCCCTGAGTGTTTAGTGTCGACCACATCCCCTGAGTGTAAAGTGTCCGCCAGATCCCCTGAGTGTTTAGTATCTCCCAGATCCCCTGAGTGTTTAGTATCTCAAAGATCCCCTGAGTGTTTAGTATCTCCCAGATCCTATGAGTGTTTAGTGTCGGCCACATCCCCTGAGTCTTTAGTGTCCGTCAGATCCCTGAGTGTTCAGTGTCTCCCAGATACCCTGAGTGTTTAGTGTCTGTCAGATCCCCTGAGTGCTCAGTGTCTCCCAGATACCCTGAATGTTTAGTGTCTCCCAGATCCACTGAGTGTTTAGTGTCCGTCAGATCCTCTAAGTGTTTAAAATCCCCCAGATCCCCTGAGAGTTTAGTGTCTCTCAGATCCCCTCAGTGTTTAGTGTCGGCCACATCCTCTGAGTGTTTAGTGTCCGTCAGATCCCCTGAGTTTTTAGTGTCGGGGACATCCCTAGAGTGTTTAGCGTCCGGCAGATCCCCTAAGAGTTTAGTGTCTGTCAGATCCCCTGAGTTTTTAGTGTCGGCCACATCCCTTGAGTGTTTAGTGTCCGTCAGATCTCCTAAGAGTTTAGTGTCCGTCAGATCCCCTGAGTGTTTAGTGTCGGCCACATCCCCTGAGTGTTTAATGTCGGTCAGATCCCCTAAGAGTTTAGTGCCCGTCAGATCCCCTGAGTCTTTAGTGTCGGCCACATCCTCTGAGTGTTTAGTGTCTCTCAGATCCCCTCAGTGTTTAGTGTCGGCTACATCCTCTGAGTGTTTAGTGTCAGCCACATCCCCTGAGTGTTTAGTGTCCGTCAGATCCCCTGAGTGTTTAGTGTCCGTCAGATCCCCTGAGTGTTTAGTGTCGGCCACATCCCCTGAGTGTTTAGTGTCGGCCACATCCCCTGAGTGTTCAGTGTCTCCAAGATCCCCTGAGTGTTAAGTGTCTCCCAGATCCCCTGAGTTTTTAGTGTCTCCCAGATCCCCTGAGTGTTTAGTGTCTCCCAGATCCCCTGAGTGTTTAGTGTCTCCCAGATCCCCTCAGTGTTTAGTGTCGGCCACATCCTCTAAGTGTTTAGTATCCGTCACATCCTCTACGTGTTTAGTGTCTCCCAGATCGCCTGAGTGTTTAGTGTCTCTCAGATCCCCTAAGTGTTTAGTGTCTCCCAGATCCCCTAAGTGTTTAGTGTCTCCCAGATCCACTGAGTGTTTAGTGTCGGCCACATCCCCTGAGTCTTTAGTGTCGGCCACATCCCCTGAGTGTTTAATGTCCGTCAGATCCCCTGAGTGTTTAATGTCTCCCAGATCCTCTGAGTGTTTAATGTTTGCCAGATCACCTAAGTGTTTAGTGTCTCCCAGATCCCCTGAGTGTTTAGTGTCTCTCAGATCCTCTGAGTGTTTAATGTCTCCCAGATCCTCTGAGTGTTTAATGTCTCCCAGATCCTCTGAGTGTTTAATGTCTCCCAGATCCCCTGAGTGTTTAATGTCTCCCAGATCCCCTGAGTGTTTAATGTCTCCCAGATCCCCTGAGTGTTCAATGTCTCCCAGATCCTCTGAGTGTTTAATGTCCGTCAGATCCCCTGAGTGTTTAATGTCTCCCAGATCCCCTGAGTGTTTAATGTCTGCCAGATCCCCTGAGTGTTTAGTGTCCGTCAGATCCCCTAAGTGTTTAATGTATGTCAGATCCACTGAGTGTTAAGTGTTTTCCATATCCCCTGAGCGTTTAATGTCTCCCAAATGCCTTGGTTGGTTAGCGTCTGCCAGATACCCTAAGTGTTTAGTGTCTCCCATATCCCCTGAGTGTTTAGCGTCCTCCAGATCCCCTGAGTGTTTAGCGTTTTCCAGATCCCCTGAGTGTTTAGTGTCTCCCAGATCCCCTGTGTGTTTAGTGTTTCCCAGATCCCCTGGGTGTTTAGTGTCTCCCAGATCCTCTGAGTGTTTAGTGTCTCCCAGATCCCCTGAGTGTTTAGTGTCTCCCAGATCCCCTGAGTGTTTAGTGTCTCCCAGATCCCCTGAGTGTTTAGTGTCTCCCAGATCCCCTGAGTGTTTAGAGTCTCCCAGATCGCCTGAGTGTTTAGTGTCTCCCAGATCCACTGAGTGTTTAGTGTCTCCCAGATCCCCTGAGTGTTTAGTGTCTCCTAGATCCCCTGAGTGTTTAGTGTCTCCCAGATCCCCTGAGTGTTTAGTGTCTCCCAGATCCTCTGAGTTTTTAGTGTCTCCCAGATCCCTGAGTGTTTAGTGTCGGCCACATCCCCTGAGTGTTTAGTGTCCGTCAGATCCCCTGAGTGTTTATTGTCTCCCAAATGCTTTGATTGGTTAGCGTCTACCAGATCCCCTGAGTGTTTAGTGTCCGTCAGATCCCCTGAGTGTTTAGTGTCTCCCAGATCCCCTCAGTGTTTAGTGTCGGCCACATCCTCTGAGTGTTTAGTGTCTCCCAGATCCCCTGAGTGTTTAGTGTCTCCCAGATCCCCTAAGTGTTTAGTGTCTCCCAGATCCCCTGAGTGTTTAGTGTCTACCAGATCCCCTGAGTGTTTAGTGTCTCCCAGATCCCCTGAGTGTTTAGTGTCTCCCAGATCCCCTGAGTGTTTAGTGTCTCCTAGATCCCCTGAGTGTTTAGTGTCTCCCAGATCGCCTGATCACTCCACGCTGCACTATTCTCTTCTTATCGAGATCTATGTGTGCTCTCGCATCCTTCATTCACTTCCAAAAGACCTTGATAACATCTAGCTTGTCCAGCATCAGTTTGCCATTAGTATGTATGGCTGATCCAACCAATCTGTATGGCTGATCGTTTTCCAACACACGTGCATGCCCTGGAGAAAATGTTCAAAGGACCCAAACTAACCGGAACCCAAAAAGTGCTGCTTGCTTGCTTCGGCAGTCACCGATAATTGATGAACCCAGTATAAATGAAGAGAAATATAAGTAACGGACCCTTTCCGCACCTTCGGGCGTATTGGGCATATAGGGCTGGACCTATATTGTATAGACCAATCAACTTGGTGGGAGATACGGTCAGCATCACAGCGGTCCCCTTTACTTCCCAGATGTAACCTAGTAACCATTCAAGACTGAGTCGTCCTGGAAGGCAATGACACTTTTGAAGAACACATGACCGGTGTAATCAATTATTGTTGGCGGAATCTATCGTCGCCTGGAGATCCCCTATATCCTTCCAAATAACTTACAGGGGCTCGAATTAAATAAGTCTAGGGGAATTATAACGGTCCCTGAGTTCTGGAAAATAGAGGAAGGAGAATACAGAAAGTTAAAGAATAGGGTGAATCCCCGGAAATTTCCTAAAGAAATTCAGAAACAACCAAAGTCAAAACTTTGTAAATTTAACTCAAATAAATTGCAATGAACAATCTTTAGTTTACCTAAGAAGTTAAAATTGATAGGATGAAATCGATAAATGGAGTTTCTAAATAACCTGTATTGATAAACTACTGATATTGAATTCAACAATTTTCAAATTAACACAGAGAAAATAAATCACGGTGTCATCATGTACACCACAAAACTCAGAACAAACATAAAATTTCACTCAGCTTTCCGATAGTATTGATGAGCGGAAATGTAGTTTCCTTTGGAGGAATGTCCACTGATAAACCGGCAATCAGGAATACGGTTCACGTTCCTCAAGCAACTAGGCAAACAGGCCAACCGGAATCCGGAATTACGGTCCTCTGGTAAACAGGCAAGCAGGACTACGGTAATACGGGAATAAGGTCCTCTGGTAAACAGGCAAGCAGGACTACGGTAACACAGGATTATGGTCCTCTGGTAAACAGGCAAGCAGGACTACGGTAACACAGGATTATGGTCCTCTGGTAAACAGGCAAGCAGGACTACGGTAACACAGGATTATGGTCCTCTGGTAAACAGGCAAGCAGGACTACGGTAACACGGGAACCATTATAAATCTCATCTGAACTCGTATAAGGTATTATTTTTGTGGGTGTTAGGCCGATGGTATGGCTGGCAATCGTTCTGTGTTGTGACGAGATTAGATCTCCTAGTAACACCACAAAACGTCATAAATTATGTGCGCCTTCGTACCTATTTATTCTTTTAGCGTCTATGTTTAAATATATTTATTTTACGTGCGCAATTCTTTTAACTAAAACTTGCAATTAACTCTTGCCGGACTGAAATATTTCTCCCGTGTTGTCACATATGCCCCGGAAAAGAAAATTTCAGTTACGAAATTTAAATAGAGGAAATTTCAGTTCCCAAAGAGTTAAAATTCAAATTATTATTTTCTTGCAATCTCACACATTTCATCATCCACTGGTATTCTGCTTAAGAAATCTGCACCCACGTTTTCCTTTCCTGGAATATACTGGACAGTAAAGGTATATGGCTGCAATAATAACGACCACCTCATTAACCTAGAATTTAATCGGTTGGAAGCTGCCAAAAATGACAAAGGTTGGTGATCACTTTGTACTACAAACTGAGTTCCATAAAGATATGGTTGAAACTTCTGTATTCCCCAAACTAACCCTAAACATTCTTTCTCTATGGTCGAATAAGCTTGTTCTGCCCGATTTAGTTTTCGACTGGCATATGCAACAGGAAAGAGTGTGCCAGGATGTTGGCTATTTTCCTGGAGCAATGTAGCTCCTAACCCTATTCCACTCGCGTCAGTTCTTAATGTGAACTTTTTACTGATGTCAGGTAATTGTAAAATAGGTTTATTCGTAAGCCGATCTTTTAACAAACAGTATGCTGTTTCGCATTCTGGTGTCCATATAATTTTCTCTGGAGCTCCTTTTCTAGTAGCATTAGTTAAAGGACCAGCAATGCTATTAAAATCTTTGATAAATTTTTGATAGTATCCACATAGTGATACAAAAGATCTAACTTCTTTCTTGGTAGTGGGTCTAGGTGCCTTAAGAAGTTTTTCCACATTCTTTTTTCTCCGGATACATATATCCGTTCCCAATGGTGTGTCCCAAAAAATCTAGGGTCGGAAAGGCAAGATGACACTTTGAGGGTCTTGCGGTTAAACCGACGTCATTTAAACGTGTGAGAATTTTGTCAAGGGTTTCTACATGCTGATTAAAAGTTTTTGAGGCGATCAAGATATCATCCATGAAATGACAAATGGAGGAATCCTTAAGAGGATCAAGCAGCCTCCTCATCATCCTAGTGAACACAGTAGGAGCATTACAAAGCCCAAATGGAACGACGTTGAACTCGTAATGTCCTTCAGACGTGCTAAAACCCAAATATGGACGTATGTCAGGCTTTACTGGTATTTGATAGTACCCTTTACTGAGGTCCATCTTTGAAAAAAACTTTGCTCCGCTTAATTTTGCGAACAGTTGTTTCTGATCTGGTAAGGGTTCGGGTTGAAACTCAGTAATCCTGTTAAGTTGCCTGTAGTCAATACACAAGCGATGTTCTCCACTTGGCTTTCGTAACAAGACAACTCCTGCACTATACGGGGATTCCGATGGAGATATAATACCTTCTTTGAGTAAGGTTTGTATCTCTTCCCTCAAAGCCGTTTCCTTTGCAAACGGAATAATGTAGGGCTTTTGACGAATAGGTTCTGAACTTTTGAGTTTCATATCGTACTCAATCAAATTAGTCAAACCCGGCTTATCCGTCAAAACATTACTGTGTTTGAGTAGAACCCGATTAATAGCTTGTTTTTGCTCAGGGGTTAAGGAAGGATTTACCACAACATCGTCAATGGATTCTTGTGGTTTTAAGGGGTATTCTGCTCCCATGTTCTCACCTCCCTCTATTTCTGTAGCCACTGACATAGCTAACAGAGTTGCGGGGCACTCGGTGTTCCCCTCAGTATACTTCCTGAGAAGATTTATATGATACACCCGAGTCTTTCCTCTAATAGATATCTTATAATTGGTTCGGGAAACCTTCTCCACTACCGAGTATGGTCCCATCCAACCAATTTCCAACTTATTTCTTCCCTGGGGTAGCAGTAGCAAAACTTTGTCTCCCACGTTCAGAGAACGTTCCTTCGCTCTCTTGTTATAACAGGCAGCCTGTTTTGCTCGGGCCTTTTTCAGATTATTGGCTGCCAATTCCCACCCGAGGTGAAGTTTTTGCTTTAACTCCTCAACGTATTTTGAGGCAGTGACTACAGTTTCATCTACTGAGTCTTGAGTCCATGAATGCAAAAGAGCTTCCAAAGGCCCTTTAATGGGTCGGCCAAACAACAGAGTTGCTGGAGGTAAACCTGTGGAAGAGTGGGGTACCTCTCTGTATGCAAATAAGGCTGCTGGGAGGTACTCATCCCACATATCCGGTTTCGTATTGGCCAACTTCCTCAGAATGGTCATGAGGGTACCGTTAAATTTTTCAACAGTCCCATTAGATTGTGGGTGATATGGACTGGTATGTATATGGTTGGTGTGAAAAATGCGGAAGACTTCTTCCATTACTTTTCCCCGAAATTGGGAGCCATTGTCCGTCAGGATTTGGTGAGGAAACCCTAAACGTGTAAAAATAGCCACAAGGGCATTAGCCACTTGTTTTGAATCTATACTGGGTAACGGTAGAGCCTCTGACCACATTGTGCAGGTATCCACTAATGTTAGGATATATGCATTCCTCTTCCTCGTCCGAGGCAGAGGTCCAATGATGTCGACCGCTACTCTCTGGAAAGGTTCATGCATAATGGGCATGTTTCCCAGAGTTACCGGCGGGTTTGAGTGTCTCGGTGAAAATCTTTGACACTCTGGACACGAGCGTACATATCTCTTAATGTCCCCCGACATTCCTGGCCAATAATAATGACAGGAAATTCTTTGGGAAGTTGCCGCTATCCCCATATGGCCACTATATGCTAGTGTGTGTCCCATATGGAGGATAGTTTTCCGGTACGGCAAGGGAACAACGAGTTGGCCATACTCTCGTTCTGCTATCCCTGCTCTCCGGTACAATAAATTTTTCTTCATATAGAAGTCTCCCCTTTCAGGAGGTTGATGGGCATAAGGCAACTTCCGGAAGCAGGACTTTAATGATGAGTCCTGTTGTTGCGCAGCACTTATGTCCTTTGGTAAAGGATTCTGGGGTTCTGAATCAGATACTTCTGATGCTTTGGTTGATGACCGGGTATCCATGGCCCCAACTAGCATAGGCGTCTTTGGAACTGCAAGATACAAATATTTGCATCCTAGTAAAACTGGAAATATTGGGTTAGGGAGACAACCCGCAACAATAGTTCCTTTTACATATTTGCAGTCAATGTTTACCTTGGCAAGAGGTAATCTTAATGTCTCAGACTCCTGTGCAGCAGTCTGCATCTCTATAAACTCCCCAGTGTACTGCGTTGGGTCAACGAGTTCGGTAGAAACCAAGGCATCGAATAATAGACCCGTATCAAACAAGCAGGTCACTTCTTTGCCGTTCAAAAGAATGGTATCTACAACAGGAGGTCTCTCCCCATCATGAGAGTTCATCCTGGTATTTTCCTGTTTATCATTTGTTAAACAGGCGGCGCAGAGTTGAGGGGGTTTCTTTCGGCAGTCTGCTGTATTATGTGTATTCAGACGACAATACTTACAGTAAAGCCTGCCCCTCCACTCTGACGATTGCTGACCACGACCTTCACCCCTTCGATTTTCTTGTGGATGGTACCTATGATTGATGTTGTTAGTGTTTGGTGTGTTGGACCTACCATTACGAAATTCAGGTTCCCTATGTGTGTTACGTTCTGTTGGCTTTTCGGTAAATTTGGGAGGGGATTTTGAAAGGTGCATCTTTGCCCTGGCGCCCACCTGTTCAGGGTGTGCCAAATCAAATCTCTCAGCCAGCTTCAATATTTCGGCAATTCTTTCCGCACCATTCTCAGTCAGAAAGGTTTGGAGAGGTTTTGACATGGACTCTTTTAGCTGTTCAGCCAATATCATTTCCTCTAGATCTTCATAGGTCTGGGTAAATGATGCTAAACTCTGCCATTTCAGCAGATAAGATTTAATTCTTGAAAAGAATTGAGAAATGGTTTCTCCCGGCTCTCTTTTAGCATTACGAAATTTGTTACGATATGCAGAGGCCGTCAACTCATATCTCTTCAGCAAAGAATTTTTCAAGAACTCGAAGTTGGTCTCTTGACCAGGAGGCAATCTCGAATAACATTCATAAGAAGGACCTCTTAAAGACAGTGAAAGTTTCAGACACCACTTCTCTTTATCCAACAAATAAGACCTAGCAACGTTTTCGAATTTTTCCAAAAACACATCCATTCTATCCTCGCGTTCATTAAACTGCGGAAAAGGAAAAGACATCGGCCCAAGAAGGTGAGGATGGCCAAAAGAATGTGCCTCAGAGACAGAAGGTTGCGCATTAACTGCTGTACTAGAGGTAGACTGAGATTGTAAATCAAGCTCTCTGAGACGGAGTTCATGAGCTCTCATCTCTCGTTCTTTCTCAGCAGCTATCTCAGCTAGTCTGATGCGTTCTTGTCTCCTCTTTTCTCTCTCTCTCTGCTCTCTCTCCTCTCGCTCGATCTCCTCTTGACGCCTTTCACGGTCCTCCTGTCGCCATTCTCGTTGTATCTCCTGAAGATATGCCTTTAATTCTTCGCCAGCATAACCGAGAGTTTTCCCCAGCTCCGCCAACTCCATAAGTGATGGTCTTGTTGCCATTTTACCTGCAGAATATACTTCAAAAGAACACACGCAAACACCAATCAAATTAACACAAGTGTAAAGTTATTATATTATTTTCCCTGAAGTTAATTTTTGCCTAATATTATTTACCTTTCAATTCCTACCAATTTCCTATTAATGACTACTTTTAATGACCTAACTTCTGAAAAATCCCGCGTAAGAGACCCCAATTGTAATCAATTATTGTTGGCGGAATCTATCGTCGCCTGGAGATCCCCTATATCCTTCCAAATAACTTACAGGGGCTCGAATTAAATAAGTCTAGGGGAATTATAACGGTCCCTGAGTTCTGGAAAATAGGGGAAGGAGAATACAGAAAGTTAAAGAATAGG
>CAJHNH020002857.1:406258-543758 GCA_905116865.2 Candidula unifasciata | reverse complement strand
TTTTCATAAGTTGTTGTTGCAGTTAAGTTAGTTAATGAACAAGTTTTTAATATAATATGGTCTTAAGTTCTTAACGTATGAAAACCCACATCTTTTAGATTTTTATTTCAGAATACTTACTGTTAATCAGTTCTCTGATTGCGATCACTTTACCCCAGTGTGTTTTTTTTTTCCATTTAGCAACATGACAATATTGAAAAGATATGGGAAAGTATCACATTATATATGATAGTCCCAACCGACAGGCTAGAAAGGGTTCATGCAACATTGTATAAAAGAGAAAAAAAAAACAGTTGCAGCTACGCACAAGAATGCACAAATACTTAACTGAGGTATCTCCGAGAGAAGTCCAAATGTCTGTCCCATCTCTGGTTAGTTGAACTTAGACACAGTAACAGTAAATAAATATACCTCTCTGCTCACTCCAATTTGCCTTTAAATAAAATAGATTTAACTAAGTTACTTTCTTACTTAGTCACTCCTCTTCTACCTTAAGGTGTAGAGGTTTGCCAGAGAGCTCACCAGACGTCTCTATCAGCAGTTTTCTTTCTGGCTTTGTTCCATTCCAGTCCTCTGTCAGTTAGGGACTGTCGGATGTTGTCTTCCTCTCAAATCCTGGGTCGCTCTGGAGGTCTGGCTGCCTGGTTCTTAGCATCCCATGGTGGCCGATTTTCTCCCATTCTGCATACATTTCCAAAACTTCGGAACTGACTGATCCACTCGGGTATGTAAGGACTGGGTATCAAGATGTTAACGTATTGTCTGATTGCAGATTTCGTCACTTCTTAACACTTGGACCACCCTTCTCAGATATATAATTTCTGAGGCTTTAACTAAGTTAAAGAGATTTAATGTCAAGTTAAAGAGATTTAATGTTAAGTTAAAGAGATTTAATGTTAAGTTAAAGAGATTATATAATGACACTGCTTGGAACGGTGACCCCTAGGGGATACAGTCTATTATTTGTTTACAGCAACCACAAGGGACACAATCTATTGTCTATGTAAACATAATAATAGTCTGTAACATTTAATATTACTTCAGGTTAGAGTTTTGGTTAGGATAAGCCCTAACTCTAACCCAAATCCTAAACTCAAACTTTATTAAATGTAAGAGAATGTTCTGAGAACTTACACAAATAATTATTTACATCCCCTTGAGTCCACACTTAACTCTTTAAGGCCCGAGCAATAGTGTGAGTGTTGATTGAGAAGTTCCTTTTTGCCCAAACAATGCTGTCATCGTCAATCGTGTGTCCTGTACAAATTACTTCGCACACTGCTCCGTACTTGTTTCTGATGTTCGGAACTATGATTAAAGTATTCAGGGAAAGTCACTCTAACGATTTTCTTTCAACACCATTCTGTATCCCAAACCACACATGCATAGATTGATCAGATTCATTGCTAAATTTTTTCAACAGTGCATTCTCTAAGTTCTTTTTCGAGTGCCATGAATACCAATGTTCCAACCACAAGTACAGGTCACAGAATGCTTCCTTCTGCGGCCGAAGCTCTGAAATTGTTTGTCAAATGTTTTAAATTCTGATAACATTAATGAAAATTTAGATTTTACGGAACTGGAATGGAACAAAGCCAGAAAGAAAACTGCTGATAGAGACGTCTGGCGATCTCTCTGGCAAACCTCTACACCCCAAGGTAGAAGGGGAGCGACTAAGTAAGTAAGTAGATTTTACGGAAAATGATACGTGTGGTGAATTTTCACCAGCGAAGCTGAGCGATCAGCTGTTGGGAATCTAGAGATTCTGATGAGTTTATACTATGTTCCATTGCTACTGTATTTATGGTGTAAGAAAAGGAAAGTGCTCCAAGCAAAGAGACAGTACTATGGCTACGCTACATTGAAATCATTGCAACTACAGTCTTATATACTGTACAAAGTGAATAGTGTGTGTGTGATGGCCAATTTTTATGCCATTTTTCTCTCTGAGATCATGCTCAGCACTCTGTGAGAACTAAGAGCCCCTGAGTGCTAAACTAACCCAGAAACTTATCATAACTTTGGAATTTGTTAGGAAATTGAACAAACTTTGAAGTTGTGTTCTCAAATTTGGATATTGACTACTCTTGTGTCTGCAGAACCATGGTAAGGGAAGAATTTGTTTGTAAAATGTTGTTGTGAAATTAACACCTGCTGAATTATTATTTCCTACTGACTATAACAAAATTAAACATACACTAACAAAATTAAACATACACCTATCATCACATTCAAAATGTACATTTATTTCTCTTTAAAAAATGTGTACTTTTATAGGGATTAGAAGTATATTACATTCTCTATTACCTTTCTTGTACCCTACGCCCATTGCTATTTTTGTAAAGGGAAATTAATGTGGGCCAAGTCTGTCAAAATTCATGGGCCTGAAAGAGTTGAAGTATTGTCAACTTACAATAGATTGCATCCCTTTTGGTCGCTGTTGGAAGGAGAGTTTAACTAACTAGAATGTATACATGTTTTCCAGAGAATAAAATCTAAAATTTTCAGTCAGAATGCATCTGCCTGAGAGGCAGGCAATCAGCATTTGCAAACAGATAAGCCTCATCTGTAAAACTCAAGTTCTGGAACATGATTAAAGTCCAGAAGTAGATAAATAACCAGGTATTTCTGCTTGAGTTAACAGCCACTGAGCACAAAGAATAGGAAAACTGACTCATCAAAAGCTACTTCTGCCATGGAGGGGGTAATGATTTGTGAACTGGTGCACATTGGCTAGCACTGGCTATTGTTGTGGCATGAAGGTGTAATGTGTCTTTAATGTTGTCTATCCATATTTTTCATTGCTGTCCTCTTGATATTTTAACTAAAACTTCCTGCCGTAATTTACAGCAAAGCATCATGAAGAAACAAAATGGTAGTTGTCACAGATTTGGGCTATCTTCCGAATAACGGTCCTAAATATAACTATAACGCCACCGCCGAATTGCGAACTTCTGGCAACTTCCTCCACAGCTGAGAGTATCCCCCACGCCGCTCATGCAGCGTGGATTGGGGCTAAACTAGATGACTAGGACTCACGAGCAAATAAAATTAAGGAAGCTGCAGGAAATGCGGTAGCTGCTGTTCGTGAGTCCCAGCCATCTAGTTTAGCGCCAATCCACGCCCCGTTGGGGATACTCTCGGCGGCGGCGGAAGTCGCCGGAAGCGCGCAATTTAATACGACCAAAGTGAGAATTTGACACGTGACTGAGGCCCTGTTAGGGTATGTTTTCCGGCTCGATAATTTAGGACCGTTATTCGGAGGATAGTCCAGATTTGGGTTGAAAAAAATGTTTAATGTCCGAAAGGTCACCCCGGTCTTAAAGTGGAAGAAGAAGAACTCGTCTTGGAAAATGGGTACCAAAGAACTTTCCACTTTGAAAGATGTGAAAGGGAGCTCATTGTAACATTTTTGGAACATGAAAATAAAAGGGGAGGGGGGGGGGGGGGGGTTGTAATAAAGCAGTCAAGTCTTCCACTGAGCACATGGGTTTATTTTTATGCTGCTTCAGTAATGGAGAACAGCTCCCAAAGGTGAGGAAGACTTGGAACCAGCACAGAGTGGACACTTGATATTAGACACCTTGACCGAACAGATATTAGGGGGCTTGAAATGAAGGCCTTCAAAGGGTGTTGGAAATCGCAATAACCTGTCTTGAAACCTGTCAGTATTGGTCACGGTCAGGATGTAGATGATACATTACCTAAAAATAGCATTTAGGGGGATTCCTTTACACCAGGTAGTGTTTTTAAAGCCAAGTTGAGGTCAGATTTTCCTGTAAGTCTCAGTGATGTGGGTCACGACTTGTTTCATCTTATACATATATGTTTTAGACCCTGGGGAATATGTTCCATTCAATGCTTCACTCTCTTCATGTTTATTGAAACTCCCTTCATGTATTTTAAACAAGAATAAATGTGCGTTATATAAATAAATATATATATATAAGTAAAGCCGGGAGATGTGAACCAGCGTCATTGCGCACGGTTATAACTCATAAGTGCTCTGCCACCAGTACAGACAGTGATAAGAAACTGTCAGCTTGCCTGTGTCGCCATCCGCACGTAACTCTGCAGCTACAACAACGTTCCTCCATTTACCCCTCAGTGTTAACTCTAGTACCCATAATCTAGAGGCTGAGTGAATACTGGTGAAGCACCCGGTTTCAAACACCAGCCGTTTTTCTGCAGCAAGTCGCAGCTGGATTTTAAAGCGAGTCTCCTATCAACTGGGCTAGCGCTATATATATATATATATATATATGGGAGTCGCCGTGGCCGAGCGGCTAGACGCTCGCCACGGATCGGAAGGTCGTGGGTTCGCTCCCTGGCGGAGCCGGACTATTTTCATAAATGACCTTGGCTCCCAGGTCGACCCAGCCTTGAGTGGGTACCGGGTGCAGTCCCGGGAAGTAAAGGCGGCCGACGCGATGCTGACCACATCACCCATCTTGTGCCGATTGGTCCATACAAATATAGGTCTAGCCCTACTGCCCTATACGCCTAAAGGCGTGGAAAAGGGTCCTTTATTTTTTACTTTATTTATATATTGGTGACCTATGTAAAATTATTTTCTGATAGATTATTTTGTTTAGAATCCCCATGGGGTCATGACCATTTTAAAATTAATTGTTGTATTTAGATTTACCAGGAAGAAGGGGCTAAACCAAAGACATAAGGATAGGGTTCCTTTGTATCTTTTCAGGTCAGTTGCAACTCTTGTTATCAGAGCATCAGGCAGGCAGACACCAACATCTGTCCCAGGATGTGGTCAGCAAGATGATTGCCTTGAAATCTGCAGCCCAGAATGCAAGTAAGATTGGTCTGGACTCAGTCCGCAGCGATGACTCGCAATACTTCAGTCAGTTTAGTTCCATGGTTCTGCATCCGTGGACATTTATGAAACCCCACCGCAAGCTTGAAGCGTCTCTGCGATGGGAAATACCTCAGTATAAAGCAAAAATGAAAGGTAATGTATTGCTTATTTTTTTATTTTAGGCTCTAGTACATGCGTCATCTATAGGTTTTTCTTGCTTTTATGTTTTTTAAATCCTGTTATTCCATCATCCCATCATTCATAGAGACCACCTCTTTTTCTTTTTTTCTTTCATGCCTAAACACTCAGTCCAAAGAAATTAAAAGAGTTCCATTTATGGACCAAAATTATATTGCATACCGAATAACTGGTACTATATAATTCTAGAATTCACCACTGAACTGTAATTGACAGACTCTAACTTTTGATCCTGCAGTGAAACTGACAGAGGAAATGAGTGACCGTTGTATGACAGAGCTGCTCCAAAGCGGTGCTCAGGGATGTGATATTTCAGCTGACTGCATTCAGATAATGACTACTCGAGGCCTTACTGGTTATGGGATAACTCATCAAATTCTCTGGTCTATTGTCGGGGAAATCATGGTAATAGTTTTATTTGTGTGGTTGTTAAATTAAAATGTGCCATCTCTTCACTGGACTTCGGCTGCAATCTCTTATCCTTCTTAGCATTTTGTAAACTCTGGCAAAAAGTTATGATTGTTTATCCACATCTCAACTTTGTTCTTTTCCCAGATCTTGAGTTTTACGTGCATGTCCATTTGACAGATCTGGCTAATTTGTCTGCGGACAGTTGGTTCGTTGCCTCTCAGGCTGATGCACTTTGATGTCAAAGGAGTGAATCCTGCTTAGTTGCCTTTCACAACATGTTTCTTAGATGGCCAGTGAAGGAATAAATACGAATTAGTTGCCTTTTCCCATATTCCTGATGCACCTCAGGCGTGAAAAGAGATCTTTATTGTTAAATGTTGCCTTTTACAATATGTTTCTTAATGAGGCAGTTGGTCAGTTCTTTTTCAAAAAAGCCCTGTACCCAATACTGGGAGTTGGCTGCAATGTATCCACTGCATACTACTGGAACATTAGGCAGTGAGGCTCCTATCTCTTCTAACATACAATGTTCATATACCACTGTCTGAAAGTCACGGGTATGATTTTTATTTAAACTGCCTGCCGCAGGAATCATTGTGAAATAATTTCACTAAGCTCTAAGCCATAAAGCCGGTATTGTTATCTTTACATAAATTCTAGTTAAATTTTAGTTTTGATGGAATAGTGGTTAGTCTTCAGCTATGTAATAGGCCCAGGGTTCAATCTGCAGAAGTTATCATGAGCAAAGTATTGGGAGAACCATCATTCTACACTACCTACTTACCTTTGCCTGCTCACTCAGTGGATATAGATTCAAACCTCCAGTGAGATGGAAAATGAATACCAGGAATTGTTGCTGGTGTGATTTGACCACATCACACATTGAGTGCTGATTGATCTGTAAAAATATGGGAGTTGCACCATTGTTGAATCAGGAGTTAAGAATGGACATAAAGCAGCACGGACAGATTTCCAATTCCAGTGGCACCAGTAACAGTCTGGTTGGATATCCATCCCACCTTTCCCTTGGGTGTTAATTGTCAGCCAGATAGTTACTTCTTGCAGCACCTTTCTCCTCAGACTGTAATGATCTGTTTGGACCTTTGCTGTGTGTTCTAGCTCCCATAGTGCCCTTACAACATCCAGCTTATCATGCACCAGTTCACCATCAAGTGGTGCAGAACCAGCCCGTTTGTCTGCCTGTTCATTTCTGGACACACCGGAGAACCTGAAGAAAATATCCACAAGATCCTAACTACCTAGGGCCCCTGAAATGAAGCTTGCCACTGTGCATGGAGCATACTTGTCTTCACCTTTTGCAACATGCTCTGTGCCTCAGTTACAACATGTGTGTGTACATCTGGCTCTCAAGTCAGCATGTGGCTGCAGTGACTAGCATCATATGTCCAAGAAGTGAGTTCTATAACCCAAGTGCTGTGCTTTTAATTCTTTCTTCAGCAAATTGCAGATCATTAACAGATCTACAATGGACTAGGCATAGTTACTTGAGTGCCTGTGCTCCAATAGTGGGGGGGGGGGGGGGGGGGGGGGGGGGGGGGGGGGGGGGGGGGGGGGGGGAGAAGGTAAAAACACTATTTCTCAGCAGCATTATTTCCTGCTTCTGTATTCATTTTAAACCCTTGCACCCTGAGAACCTGCAGATCAAACACGTCATGCTGGGTCCAGTTATAACAGGGTTATGTATCAAATTTTATAAGAAAATGCCGCTGGAACTACATCGGCCATGCACTCAGGATAGATAAGACCAGACTCCCCCATCAAGAGCTCATATGGATACCGGAAGGGAAATGAAAACGGGGAAGATGAAGAGAGACAGGGGTGTAGAACCATCATCCGGGAAGTCTCAGCTGTACGCCTTATAAACATCCCATACCTAAAACATGTGACAATGAACCGCCAGACATGGAGAGCTATCACCTCTGCCCTGTGAACCGCCCTAGGCTGAGTAAAGACTAACTACTAACTAATGTGTTTTTAGTGTTCCCAGGGTAAAAGTGCTGAAGTAGCCTTTGGCAAATGTTGTTGTTTACAGCTAGACTGTGATATCTGCACCTTACAGCCAAAAATAAGTGATTTCAAAAAATTATTCGACTTTCATAACGTGCTTGTTAGTCTGCGTCTATGGATTAGGTGTTGTGAACACGCTTAATAATGGGGGAGTGCCAGGTTCGATTCCATCTGCGGGCCATGTGCCTTGCGTTGATTTCAACAGTGGTATCGATAATCGTGAAGCCGACCATCCAGGAAGCAGTGGCAAACTACTGGACATAAATTTGCCTAGAAAAACCACAATAACCAAAAAATGCTGGGATTGGTTCTGCAACATCCTGTAAAGGATATGCAACTAATTTTTGTTAGGAAGCAGTGGATCTATTGGTCTCCCCCACCCTCCCCCCCCCCCCCCATCCTCCCAAAATGGGGCAGCGGAACCCATATGATGAAACAGCATTATCTTTTGTTGTAGTACTTTACATGTTATTACATGTTTCAGTTTTTACAGCCTCGTTTTTAATGTTACTTCTGTTTCCATTCTGCATTTATAATGTTACTTCTGTTTCCATTCTGCATTTATAATGTTACTTCTGTTTCCATTCTGCGTTTATAATGTTACTTCTGTTTCCATTCTGCTTTTATAATGTTACTTCTGTTTCCATTCTGCGTTTATAATGTTACTTCTGTTTCCATTCTGCGTTTATAATGTTACTTCTGTTTCCATTCTGCATTTATAATGTTACTTCTGTTTCCATTCTGCAGCCGAATTGCAGCTTGTTGTTGAGCAAAATGTTGTTGCAGAACAACATGGGAGACATTGGCAAGTTTCAGCTGGAACTGTGCACCAACAACTTCTTTGAGATGGTGGCAGTCGTCCAGGTGTTGATGCACGGCAAGGTACATGAGAGCCAGCAGGATCTCTTTCTTGAGCAGCGTAAGTTGATCCCTTCTGTGTAAGATCCCAGGTTCTGTTGATCCCAAAACTGTTTAATTGATTCCAAAGCTTCTGAGTTGCTCTTAAAGCTACTACTGAATTAATTCCTGATATGCTGAGCTGATTCTGAAGCAGCTGGATATGATCACAAAGATGCCAACATTATCCAGAAGCAGCTGGATATGATCCCAAAGTTGCTGACATTATCCAAAAGCTGCCGGGTTGATCCCAGACCTTAGTTGATCCTAAAGCTGTGAGCAGCTGTAGCAGCTTTTGTTGGAGCCTGACAAAAATCAGGATTAATAATAAATAATGAATTTATTGTAAAGATAAGACATCCTACAGTGAAAGAACAATTATGGCTTGTGTCGTTCCTGTGCGTGTACACGCACACAAATATATATATATGTGTGTGTGTGTGTTTCACCTAATACATATTTTCTAATTCTCCAAGGAATGTATTCCATTTAATTCTGTGCTCTATTCGTGTTTGTTGATAACTCCTTTGATATGTTTTATATGTATCCCCCCATCCCATAAAAAAAATATGTGATTGTTTGCATAAACTAATTTTAAGGCATTTGTTTATGACCTGTGTAAAATGGTTGGCTTTTTTTTTTTTTTACATGATTTTGGGAGGAATTTTTCTTGGTTCATAACACATTTTGTGTGTGTATTTTTTGTTGTTGTTGTTGTTGTTGGTGTTGTTGTTGTTGGTGTTGGTGTTGTTGTTGTTGTTGTTGGTATAACCAGGGTGACACGGTTAAAGAAGAGAAAACTTTTTTGCAATAAGCACATCTGGCATATTAAAAAAACCTATATCTTTTTTTAAACAAACCAATCAGAGTTTAGTGGATGATTTCATCAACACCCCACCATTTCTCAGGGCATTAGCTGATACCCTTTTAGGCTTGGTCGACCCGGGGGCCGATGTCATTTTTGGGGGGGGAAAATCCTGGCCAGTGGGGATTTAACAACCCTTGACCTTTAGGTCGGTAGGCAAGCATTCGGCTGCTTTGCTATTGTAGCTTCCTTTTTTTTATATGAGAAGTATACAAACTATGCAAAATATTGGACTCGAGAACTTGTTAACAACTGGCAAAATTGAGGGAAAGAGGGCAAGACAAAGGCAAAGAGATAAAAACTTGGTTGGCCTGGCCAGTTGGATGAGGCGAGACAAAACATTGAACTGATCTGTGATTTTGGTGATCGTGTGACATGAAGAAACATGACAGCCTGCTGCGCTTAACCAGCATGCATGGTACATGATGATGATGATGAGTATATATATATATATATATATATATATATATATAAGACTGATTGTTATCTGTATCTAGAAAAACTAAGAATCTCTCTCATCCTACTTGAATATTTTCTCACTTTTTGTTTGATGTCTGTTTATCATGAGGTTTTATTGCTATGTCTTCAATTTGCAACTTTCTTTTAAGTGCAGATTTACATTCATTGAGAACTTTATGAATTAAAGTAAGACAGTGTTGTTTGTTTGAACATTATAATATGTATTATTGTAGAATGTAGCAGATACTTTAATAATCGTATTGTGACATTCAGTGTGAGTTTTTGAAACATAGGACATAAAATTAGATAGGCATGTATGCCCATTTCTGAAGTAAAGGGCCCTTTTACGCCAGCATAGGATGCTAGACTCGTATTTTCATAGACCATATGGCATACGATGGGTAATATGGACAGCATCATGCTGGGAACTTTTACTTCCCAGGACATTTCCTGGTATTATTTAAGACTGGGTCTCCCTGGGAGCCAAGGTCAATTTTTGAAATAAACAAATTTGACTTGATACAGATTTAAACTTAAGATCTTTGGTTTGGCAGGCGAATATCTAGCCGCTAGGTTGCCATGGCTGCCCCATTTATTAACATTTTGAAAATCAATTTTGTTCATTCTCTCTCTCTCTCTCTCTCTCTCTCTCTCTCTCTCTCTCTATTCCACCCCCCACCCGCCCCTGCCCCCCCCCCCCCCATCTTTCTTCTCTTCTTCCCTCTTCCCTCCTTTCTCTCTCTTTCTTTGTCTCCTGCGTGACCAGCATCACTTCAGAAGTCCCAGGTAGTTAGCTTTCTTTTTTTCATCTCTCCTCTCTTTCTTGTTCCTCCTCCTTCACCCCATCCTTTCTCTTCAGCCTTTGTTTTTCATTCTTTTTTTTTTTTTTTTTTTTTTTTTTTTTCAATTCCCTTTTGTTGTTTTTAAAGTAGCAAAAAATATGCTTATGAGTTTAGAATGTCAGTAGATAAAAGTTCACCGATCCATTCTTAAATTTGTTTCAAATATGACTGTGCTTGACTCTGTCATGGGCATCTTCTGAGATAATTTCTTTCATTCTCTGTCTCTCCCATGGTGTAACTATAGATACTTTAGTTGAGAAATGTGGTTGCCTTATTGTCTGACACGTTCAATTTGTTTTTAATTTTTTTCTTTTTATTTCAGAGTTTGTTTGTCCAAATTTGGGATTTTATGAGTTTCTGAAAAAAGATTATCTAGATCAGATCCTTTCCTGGCAGTTTCCATCTGGTTGTTTTGGGGAAAAAGATGGCCCAAAAGTTGAAGAAGACATTGATTTGGCCTCTCTTTTAGAAGGCTACCATGAGAAAAATGTTAACTTTATCCCCGAAGTTCGTAAATTAGATCAAGATAGTGATGTTAAGAAAATTACTTTGTCTGAGTCACATGATAATCCAAAAACATTCAAGGGAGACCATGTACTCAAATTTGGAAGAGAGTCTGTTTTGACCGCTACTTCAGTCAAGCTGCCAGGCCTTGTTCGGTCAGTACGGGTCAATGGTCAAATCAGACATGCTGATGTGAACAACAAGACCAAAGATGGCGTACAAGATGTCCGGCGGGGTGTTAACCATTCAATGAATTTGAAGGAGGTGCATCCGTATAGATTAGAATCTATGTCGGCATCTGCACCGACTCCGAAAGGCAGGATCAAGCTTGTACAGAAACTCCATCAGATGTCAGCAACAATCCACAAGCAGACCTCCCGCACAGGAAGTGATGTAGATGGTTTAAATGGAAGGATAAAGACAAAGGGAAGGCGTCTACTGGTTGAGAAGGAAATGAAAGGTGAGCATGCATTTACTTTCACAAATCCCCTATGGTATGTAAAACCTGTCTCTGATAAGGGTCTTATTTGTGTGTGTGTGTTAAAAGTTAGCTGTGTATCCTTTATAGGATGTTGCACAACCAATCCTGCTTTGTGTTTTTGGCTGTTGCGGTTTATCTAGGCAAATTTTACATTCACTAGTTTACCATTGCCTGCTGAATGGTCAGCTCTCGGTACCACAGTCGATACCAACGCAAGACAATCTGCTGCTAAATTGCCCGTACCTGGGATGGAACCTAAGCTACAGACGATGTGTGTGTGTGTAGACACTTGAAAAGTTATATCTTCTTAAGAAAATGTTAGCAGGGTGTCTGGAATTGTTTCTGCTGGATTTGTTTGAATGTGGCTTTTCGAGTCGGAAAGTGTCAAAACCTACAGGTAGTAGTCCCAACGGTAATACAGAAGTTTTTGTAGCAGCTTTTGAAAAATTTTTATAGTTTTATCTTTTTGTTCAAGTGTTAGTGCAAGCATTATACTGTCACATTTTCTTAAGATATGTCTTATTCAGTGCCAGCGCCTTTTCCTCACCTCTCGGTTTACTGAAGTTTATTTAGTTGTCCTCAAAGGCTCCACATGAGTGGTTTTGTCATACAGTTATATTCTTTCACTTTTAATGATACTGTCATCAGGTTTCTGAAAATGTGTCATTGTTTTTTCCTAACTTGGTTTACTGGAACTTATTTAGTTCTCTCTGGACGTTCCACATGAGTGATTCTGTCAACCATGGTATTGATTCTGCTATGTGCAGGCACTAGTTAAAGAATATTTGTAGATTATTACTAATCATTTTGATGATCGGTTTCCACGATAATGTCTGCTTATTAGCTTGCTGAATTGTTGAGTTTCAGCACGTTAACTCCATCTATCCATCTTCTTCTAAGCCTTCCTCTGCACTTGATGTTTCCATTCTCATTTTGTATGCTCTTGCAACCAGTAACACTGGGGGTCATTCTCACCATGCGACCAAACCGTTTTGGTCTTTAAAAAAATCATATTACGTGTGTTGTTCCCACTATTTTAATGATATCTTTATTTCATTTATGGTCTCCTTTTGTTATGTTACTTGCTTTTCTCAAATATCTCATTTCACACCTCATTATTTTCTGCTCTTATTCTTCTGTTAATACCCAGGTTTAGCATTGGTAACACAGTGTTGGCGAAACCATTGCGTTTATTGTTGTGGTGGAATATCCGAGGTCGTAGATACCAGCATCTGCGTAGCACATAACTTCGGCTTCCACGTGATGCCTTTTCAAAAACTGACACTGAAAGGCAAAACAGAATTAAAGAAGAAGAAAAGTTAAATATTAAGTTTTTGTATTAGCAGATTTGAAATGAAAATTGTTTTTTTTTTCTTTTTATGTTGTTTTCTGTGTGTGTGTTAAGAATCTGTCTCTATCTGTTTAGAGGAATGTAAAAACTTTTCAATAATTGTATTTGGTTTCTTTTCTTCAGATGGATGCTTGTCCCACAAAACAGGCGTGGGAAGTGGAGCTGTGGTCATGTACCTGAGATATCTCATAGATCCAGGCAACATCAACTGGACCAGCCAGCATGAGCTTCTGCAGTCGGACTTCCGCAGCCTTTTACAGGCAGCAGGAGAAGCACCAGCAGCGGGCACAGGTGTGGGCACTGACCAAGGTGCTGAAGAGGAGGAGGAAGATGAAGGCAATGTGGAAGAGGATGAGGGTACCCTGAATGATGGCGTGAATTATAGTGAGGATAATGATGCCGAGGCTGGGGAGGATCAGGGTGATGATGATTACGATGAAGAGCAGGCAGCTAATGGAGAAGATAAGGCAGGAAAGGAAAACCAAATTCTTCATGATGTTGATACAGTTGTTATTAATGATGATGCTGAAAAAGAATCTGAGATTTACCCCAACAGTGACAAAGTTATGCCGAAGAACCTAAAGAATGATGATGACACAGAAGATGTGCCTGACCAGGAGGAGGATCACAACTATTACGATGATGAAGGAGAAACAGAAAGAGGTATCATCAAACATAGAAGACCACAGACTTCTCGCCCACATCCTCCAGTTAAAACACGCCGGAAACATTCAGAGAAGTTGACGTCAGAAGAGCAGCTCTACCACCAAGGAGTTGAGTTCCTCGTGCCTGATCATCCTAACTATACTATCATATTGTTTGTATCTATAGCTCCGTTTTTTATTCTTTTCTTTTTTCTCTATAAATTTATTCGAAAACGGAGAGTGCATATAAGGTACTATTTTTAACTTTTACTTTAGAGTGTTGTGTGCGGGCGTGTGGGCGTGCAGTGTGAGAGATGTCTCTTGCTGTGAAAAAGCACTGTGACACTTAGACATTTAGAGTATGATCTCTGTTGGTTTGTAAGAACACTTTCATAAAAGATGGATTATTGAAGTATTATGTCTTGTGAAATGAAAAATACTGTGACAATAGATGGACTTTGGGAATCTAATTCCTTTGGTAAAAAAAAAAAGCACTGTGGTGAAATATAGAATTTTCTGGTCTACAGTCACAGTTTTAAAATCACTTGTATTCTTGTGTAGATACCAGGGCCCCATTTGAGGGAGAAAGAACAGATTCACGGTCCAAACAAGCATGTCATAAAAGGCAAGAAATTAAAGGGTTTTCCCCCACAAAGTCAGAGTGCATCTGCCTGCGAACTGAGGAACCAACATTCTGCATACAGCTAAGGCAGATCTCTAAAACAGGTGTGCCTGCAAAACTAAGTTCTGGGATAAGCTTAAACTCCAGAAGTGGATGAACAACCAAAACTTTCTGCCAGTAATCGCTAAAAGAAGAATTAATAACCAGCATATGGATGCGACCCCAAGACCTTTAGGCTGACAGGCTAATGTCTAGCCAGTACTACTGTGGCTGCCGAGAAGAGTCTGTCGTCAGTTAATAATACTCATTTTGCTAGGTTTTGTAACTTTTATTTGGATATTTGAATGCACTGCTGTTTCTATAACAATTTGTATAACAGTTATTAACTACTTCCTGTCCTTTTTAGGATGACATTTTTCGCTATTTGAAGCCCTTCTCTGGCTATTGACAGGGGCCGCAATATAGCCCGGCCAAAAATATGGCCTAATGGTTGAACACGGTTTCTGGGACCTCTCCACGGTGATCCTCATCCACATGGTGGCACTTTGTGTCATTGGGTGTTTATCGCTTGTGTGATGTCCTGGTGGGGTAGAAAGTCAGTCAGTTCTATAACAATTGTACAGTTGTCACAGCTGTTGGGATAATGTTATAATTAATTATTGTACTTAAAAAGAAAGTGGCGTCCGTGGCTTAGGCGTTGCAAGTCCGACTCTTAATTCCAGTGTCCCGCGATTGAAACCCACTGCTGGCTGTGTGGGTTTTTATCATGGTATATGTCGTCGCAGGTCGACCCAGCCTTTAAATGGGAACCAGGATGTGTGTCCTGGGGAAGTAAAGACGGCCGGCGTAGCGCTGACCACATTACCCACCTAGTGCCGATTGGTCTGTAAAAATATGGGTGCTCTTCCTATATGCCTGATGCACTTAAGATGTAAAGAGGATCTTGACTTTTACTTAAAAAGAAAAGTATTATAATAGTGTGCATGCTGCAGGACAATCTTTTGGGTTTGGATCTCATTAAAGGCACGGAATAATAATAATAATTATTTGCACTTAAGGCTTAAATATCTTGCGTCCTATAGAAAATGTGTCAGGCATTGGTAAATATATGATGTGAGTAAATGACAGACGTCTGTGTGGATGACAGACATGTGAATGGATGACATAGCAAACTGTTGACTTTCTGAGGGTAACTAGTCATCGTCTGATTTCTAATAGAGCTGAAATAATTTAATACTAAGTGGTTCTCATGTGAAAATTGGGGGGGGGGGGGGGGGGGGGCGCAACATTGATTTCTCATTGATAAGTTTTTTTGAATTGGCATGTTCAAAACAGTTGATATCAGTCTTCAGGCTGTTGCCTCGGACAGTTACTTCAGGCTGTTGCCTCGAACAGTTGCTTCAGAAAGTTGCAACTCGTGTACATACATTTTGCTTCTGCTGAAAGGTGGCAAACATTTTTGTGTGATATTTTTAATTTTTAAGGCTTTGTGATGAACAGATTGCAAATCCACGCTTCACTACTTTCAAGATCTGATTTTGTATTACATAACAAATATTGAAAACATGATACAGTGTTTTATATTATGCTATTGTTCCTGTTCAAAATGAGTTTTGATGACAAATATGATGTGGCACTTAAAGCTTTGTTGTTATTCAGTCTTACCACATATATAGACAGTTCAGTTATGTTTTAAGCGCTTACATTATACATAACTGTTGTAAGTTTTTATCATATGTGTAGCTTTGTTATACATTCTTACCAGACAGCCTCTGTTTTTTTTTACAAAATATACAACTTTGTCAAGTTATAAGTTCTTACAATGTTTGAAGTTTCATTATGTTCTTTACATATCTTTTCATATACAGAGCTTAATGTGGTAACTTCTTGTTGCATAAATATATTGTTGTTGTTGTTGTTATCGATCCAGCGGCGCATGAGCTTTCGCCCTTTGGCCCAATGCCATGTAGTGGAATTTGCATGTTTTCACAGACTGTTCTTTTCCTCCGTACAAGGTGTTCCACTTGTCTGGTCTCGGAGGGAGTAGCGTTCTTCTTGTCTCACTGAGTTTTGGGCACTCAAAGAGATTGTGTTTAACAGTTTCGTAGGGGTAGTTACATAAATATATAATCAGTAAAGCAGTTTGTCTTGTCTAATATCTTACATTGTGTTTATTTAAAGAGATTTATCTTGTCTATCTTTTACATTCTTCTTTTTCTTTTCTCTACTCATGGAATGCGTCGCGGCATCAGGGCATTAAGAAATCTCTAGAACAGGCCCTTCTGTACACTTTATATATTGTACTTTTTGGTGTCTTAAGATATTTCTGTGGTCCATATTCTGTGTGGTTGACCACTAGCTCTGTTACTATTGTATCTCTCTGCCGTACCCTGTATGATGCCAATCTTATTACTTGGCCGAAACACTTGATCTATTGTCTAGCGATAAAGTTCAGTGTGGGTTCTGTGCCGTCTCTCCTCCTGATATCATCGTCCCTAAGTTGATCTTTCCTTGTTACTCCTAGCATAGTATGTTTATCATTTTATTTCTGTCCTGACTTTTTCTGAAGACAGTGTCCACATTTGACACTGATAGCACAGTGGTGGTAAGAATATTATGTTGAACAGTGCTCTTTAAGTGATCATATTGACTATTAGGTTATGTTTGCTTAATGTCATTTTTCTGTTGTTATTTGTTGCATTATGTAATATTCTGTCTCAGTGTGGATTCAAACTCAAGATCTCTAGGCACCACATCACCTCCTATAATTTAACACCAACCAAAAAGAAATGTTAATTTCTCATTTGTCAGAACAATACACTTTACAAGCACTGACATTATTTTTGAAACACCTTGTATAAATGTTGTCGTCCACTCACTCGCATATAATAAACACATTGTTTTACTGTCTCAACGAAACAGTTCTCATAGAGACAGTTTCTTCTTCTTCTTCTTCTCTTCCACCTTGTACCTCAGCAAAGTGTCGGGGGGAGATGTAACATTCGTTGATCAGCTCTGTCAAGTGCACTACTAAGACTGATGTTCATAGAGACAGACGAAAGTAATACATTGAGAACAATTGTACATAGACAGTCAATATTTCTTGGAGATGTTATGAGAAGGAATGGGCTCCAGAAAGAGAGCAAAAGGAAGACTAAGAGATAAATACCCGGTTGGATTAGCCAGGTGGATAAGGCGAGACACAAACATTGAACCGATCCATGATTCTGGTGATTGCGTGAGATAGCGAAACATGACAGCTGGCACGACACATGATGATGATGATTTACTGTCTCACTGTAACGGTAATTGCAGATTATTTATGTGTGACTAAGTAGTTTGAAATTTCACACAGATGTAACAGAACAATCATAGAGCTTTCGTATCAAGTTTTTTTCACATGTTATATGCATTTGTGTTTAGATGTATAATGTATTTTTATGTGTATATATATTTATATATGTTTATGACAGTATAGTTTTTTACTATACATTTGTAAAGTTTGTATGGATTATATGCTGTGTGTTTTACAAAGACATAGAGAGAAGTCTCTGAGACCCGTATTGGCATAGTATTAGTATATGTGTGGGTGTTATCTTTTAGACCTGTCCATGTTTGGTTGGTTTTTATGGCTGTTGTTTTTCTTTTGCCTGATGAGTTAGCCAGCTCCAAGCTGAACCTTTTTTCTTAGTCACCATTGACGACATGTCTGGTAGGCTGGAGTGTTACTATTTTGTTACTTCCCTAGCAGCTAAAACAATTTTATAATAAGCTGCAAACTTTCATTATCTGATATCCCCGTGTGGGTTCTGGGGCCTCATTGTGGGAAAAACAAGAATAGACCCTCTGCCTACCCAAAAGCATGTCGTAAGAGTCGACTAATTGGGGAGCTTCCTCTGAAGTCGGAGTACATCTGCCTGAGGGGCAAGGAACCAACAGTCTGTATTCAAGTGAATCAGATCTGTAAAACTGATGCGTACGCAACACTCAAGTTCTGGAGCAGGACTGCAGTTCAGAAGTGGACGAACAACCAGAACTTTCCGCCAGAGTTTACAGCTGGTGAACGTGAAGAAGAAGAAGATTATCTGATACTTATGCAGTAGAGGGAGTTAAATGGTAGGATAGAATTACTAATGTTTCTATCCAACCATTTATATAGTACCAGTAACTTCTCAGCTTTCCTCTAAGTGTCGAGCAGCGGGGAGATCGCCTTGTAACTCCTCACAGTGCCTGTGGTAGGATAGAATCATTAATGTTGGTGAACTGATGTATGACAATCTGGATGCTGTGAGGGCCCTTTGGGAGCGAGTAAACAGTGCAGAGGCACAGAGAGATCCTTGCCGTCTGAGGAGAATGGCATTGCGAGGAGTTACAAAGCGATCTGGCAGACGCTCGACACTTAGGGGAAAGGCCAGACAGATATACAATCAGACAGTTACTGGTACCATCGGAATTGTAACTCTTCGCTTGCTGTTGAAGATGGGGATGGGGCGCTTATGGGGCTGTCCTGAGTGCTTTGATGTTGATTCTTAATTCAGCATTCAGTCACTAATGTGGAGCTTTGGGAGAGAACTTAACAACTTCCAGTGAATCTGGAGATGAAAAAGGTGTGCTGGTATTAGATAGTACACACATTATGAGAACAGTATAACTAGAAGGGCTTTACACTGGGACCCACAGGGGCATAGAAATAAAGGCAGACGTTTAAAAAACCCACGTGGAAAGGGGGACTAGATAGTCAAGTTAAAAAGATGGGAAGGACGTGAGGTGAGCTGCATGCAATAGCAAATGATAGAACCACTTGGCATGAGTTAGTTAATGCCTATGCTACACTGGGGTATAAAGGAAAGAAGAAGAAGGTACTGATTGATTACAATTACTGATGCATGTTTGTGGGGTTTGAGGTTGTCAGAGCATAATATAATGCTTTGACTAGCTTCATTCTTCACAACGCTGACTGTCAAGAAAAATTTCCCCCAAAAAAGTGCAGTAGTAATCACATGGCAAATGTTGTACTGGGGCTATGAAATGTTAGGTCTTCACATATACTGGGTTACGTGACCAGCTGTTGAGGCCAGGTGTCTTTTCGTAGTTGTAGGTAGAGTGGGCAGGTATGCAGAATATGCTCAGGTGTTTGTGGTCCTGTCTGAGAGGCACACTATGGGAACTGTACAGTCTTTATTTTCCACAAGTGGTAGTTGAGCCCGCAGAGTCCTGTTCTTAGACGGATAGTGTTGAAAAAAGAGGGCTGATGTCAAGAAATTTTCAGTCAGATGCCATCTCCACAGTAAAGGTTGGTTGCAGTGAATCTCCAACACTCTGTCTTTTGCCATTGATGTACTACTCTCTCTTAGAGCGCTCTTTATTGATCTCTTGATGTTATCCTCCCACTTGTGTCGCTGCCTGCCTCTTGCCTTCATCTTTTCTATCCAGTTTGGTTTTTAAAAGAGTATGTTGTCTTTTAAAATGTTTGAGATGATAAAACAAAAATAATGTACTAAACACAAACTGTGGCTAGGATGCTTGGTTAGGGGTGAGGTTTCTTGAGCCTGAGGATATGGGGCTGCATGGCAAGTGGTCACCGCAGGCTGTTCAGGGTAGAATTTTGTGTGTGCCTACGACAGGAAACCCATATATTTACCAAGGATTTGATCTCAAGTCTCCTACATGATAGCTGGGCATTTTAACCATTCTCCCTCTAAAGTTGTAAAATATAGAAAGTAATATCTGCATGTTTCATTGCGATTTGCCCTAATGCCTGGTACCATTCATTACGTATACATGTATTACTGTGTTGCTGCATAGATCAAGTTGTATTGTGTACATAAGTGTGGTGACATGTGGCATATAGTGTTTATGCTGTGTTTATGTAGTTACTGTACCTTGTTAATATCATGTTATTTATTCACTGTAGTATGCAGCTGATGGGACAGTGCTTACATGGTCGATTGGAATCATTCTGATTCTCAGGTTGGTTCAATCTTCCATGAGGCCTTGCTTTTGAAATTGTCAGTGTCTATGGGAAAATGGCCAAAATAAATCCTGCAGGTTAGCCTTTGCATCCCAGGGATGGAGAGGAAAGAAGATGACAGATTGAAGCGTGACTAAAATTTTTACATATTGTTTTATAAATTGTAGATTAATAACTAACTTGGGTCTTTTCATGTTTGTTAATTGTGAATAAAGTATATTGTTGCTTACTTGAACATCGATATTGGTCAGGGCATTATTACACAAGTGTGCTTTACAGGAAAACGTTAAAAGTGTGAAGAAAATTACAGTAACCGTGCCATAGTCTTGTTACCTGTCACTGTTGTTGATAAGGATGGTACGAGTGTTAAGCAAATGACATAATCTTGCAGATGAACACAGTGATGTCATAATGACAGTTTAAAGATGGTCGCTCCACTTCTGACTGCATCAGAGAGGTGCAGCGCTTTATTATCATTTTTGAAGAGTGAAGAAGGGGGACCTGTACACATTTGTCATGAAGGTCGAGTGTGGCGATGCATCCCTGCAAGTGTATGAATGGAGTAGGAAGTTTCAGAACAGCTAGACTTCTGTGACTGGACTGATCGTATTTTCTATCCCACTTTCAAGGTTTTCATTTGAAGCCCACTTGTAATACACAAAGAGAGTCAGAGTTTGAAGCTTGCAGGGATTTAGGTCTAGAGTTCTAAGGTTTGCAGTTATACGTGTGCAGACGTATGAGGTTAAAGGTAATATAAATTAGAGTTTAGAGGTTTGTGATGAATTATACATTGTATACGTTGCCGCCCAAATGTTTTCTCTAGTCAGGCTTCAAACATATGTCTTAGAACAAGCATGTACACATGTATGTATATTGCCTTATGATGATGTATTTGCAGTTTTATAACAGACCCTCAGTTTCAAATGTACTTAAAGGATAAAGGCGTACCGTACCCTTCACTGTTGAAAGACTGTCACAATTTCTAACCTAAAAGGCTTTTTGTTACTGTTTTCTATTGTTTTTGTGTTCAAAAATGAAAATTTAACTAGGATTAGTAAAGTAATATGTGTTTATTATCTGAAAGTTTTGGCTGTTCTAACAGAACTTTCATCTGTGGCTTTTTGACAGTTCTCTTAAAATATTTATGGTTAACCATCTTGAGTTTTCTTTGTTCCTTCCCCTGAGAAATTCTTGGTAAATCCTCTTAAACTTTCTTAGCCTGTTCCTTATGGAATTCTTCTTCTTCTTCTTTGCATTGGGTTTTGTATGCTCAGGTCAGACCGTCAGGTGGGTTGCCTCTTTGAACTCGCATGTTAGCTGTAGGTCCTTCATGGTAAACCCTCTTTGAGTTTTCTTTGATGTTTTGCTTCAAAAATTCTTGGTGACCCCCTTCCCTCTCAAACCCTCTTGGCTGCCTTCCTTGAGAAATTCCCAGTTATCATCTTGAATTTTCTTGACGGTTTTATATGAGATATTCTTAGTAAACCACTGCTTCCCTTTGACAAATTCTTGGTAAATTACTGATCTTCTTGACATATTCTTAGAAGACAGATTCTTGGTAAACCACTGCTCCCCTTGACAGATTCTTGGTAAACCACTGCTCTCCTTGACAGATTCTTGGTAAACCACTGCTCTCCTTCACAGATTCTTGGTAAACCACTGCTTCCCTTTGACAAATTCTTGGTAAATTACTTAGCTTCTTGACATATTCTTAGTAAATGTCTTCTCGCCTTGACATATTCTTGGTAAACAACTACTCCCCTTGACAAATTCTTGGCAAATAACTACTCTCCTTGACAGATTCTTGGTAAACCACTGCTTCCCTTGACAGATTCTTGGTAAACCACTGCTCACCTTGACAGATTTTTGGTAAGCCACTGCTTCCCTTAACAGATTCTTGGTAAGCCACTGCTCTCCTTGACAGATTTTTGGTAAACCACTGCTTCCCTTGACAGATTCTTGGTATACCACTGCTCTCCTTGACAGATTCTTGGTAAACCACTGCTTCCCTTGACAGATTTTTGGTAAACCACTGCTTCCCTTGACAGATTTGTGGTAAACCACTGCTTCCCTTGACTGATTTTTGGTAAACGACTGCTTCCCTTGACAGATTCTTGGTAAACCACTGCTCACCTTGACAGATTTTTGGTAAACCACTGCTCTTCTTGACAGATTATTAGTAAACCACTGCTCTCCTTGACAGATTTTTGGTAAGCCACTGCTCTCCTGGACAGAATCTTGGAGTTTTCTTGGTTGGCCCATTTGAGAAATTCTCAGTAACTTCTCCTGATCTTCTTTGGCTGCTCCCCTTGTGTAGTTCCTGGTTGCTAATGATGTTAAAGCCTGTTCTCCTGAAGCAATAGGTACTGAAGGTAGTTTAGAAAAGATATAAACCCAAAAGAAAAGGTAGTTTAGACATTTCAACAGTTGCTGTCTCCATTGTAAAGGAAAGTACACAACCCACTTATAATCTCAGCTTGCCGGTTTTTAATTTATTTCTGCCTAAACTTGCAAGTCTGTTCAGTTAGACAGAAATATCCATTATATGAACAACTGATTTTAGAAATTGCTTATTTATTTATTTTTCTGTGAATAAATTGTGAACAATGCATTTGTATTTAATTGAATGTAGGGCTGATGATATTGAATTCAGTACAAGTTGTGTGAACTATGCTTGAATTTTTGACTTGAGTTTTTACTTTTCTCTGACGAACATAACAACCAAAGCTCCATTGCTGCCTCATTCACCGCATACTTATCTTTTTCTGTGTTAAATCAGTAGCTCTTACCTTATCCATGTCTTTATTCTACCAGACTGAGAGCTTGCTACTTGGAGGGACTTCTCAGGATTGGCACTGTTGTTTTCTTTTCTTCTTCTTCTTAGTGTTCTTCTTCTTCTGTCTTCCTAACTCACATTATCTGCTTATTTATGTGGAGACTTTTAGTTCCTTGGACTCAAGCAGATGCGCTTTGACTCAGAGGACAAGTCCAAAGTCGTCATTTATGATATGCTTAATAGGGAGACAGTGGGTCCATTCTTGTTGCTCCCTAAATGGGGCCCTGGGACGCCACATGGGAAATACTTTCTGTTAACTTGTGGCATCAAACAAAGGGTTAGTTTCCTTGAGCCTGTTGCTCAGTAAAAGCTGTTCCAATAAGCACTGATTCCCCATCATCCTTGACCGTCTCCTGTCTCCATAGTCAATCAATCAGGTGCCGTCTCCACAATGAAGGTTGGCTGCAATGGATCTCCAACAAGCCCTGTCTCTTGCCCTTGATGTACACTCACTCATACTGCTGTTTGTCCATCTCTTGATGTTATCCTCCCACTTGTAACGCTGTCTGCCTTTTGCTCGCCTACCTTGAACCTTTCCCTCTAGGATGATCTTTACAATACTGTTATGTCTTTTAATGTGGCAAAAATATTTCACTTGTCTCTTTTTTATTTCACCTAGCAACTCTCTTTTCATTCCCAATTTCCTCAGTACCTCTGTATATGATAGCTTTCATATTAGGCAATGAGTTTGTCCCACTTTGTCTGGGTCCTATCCCTTGACCTACCCAACACTGGAAACTACTAGTAGCCAGGACTTTTATTTCTAGGAAAAAAAGTGTCCGAAGTCAAAAGCATCTACAGCATAACACTGAAAATAAAAAGCCCTAACACAAAAAAAATGTGCTGGTACGGGGAGGGTTTCTTGTTCCTGACAGTACACAGTACATGAGACACTGAAAATTACTTTATATGAAGTGAATAGACGGGCCCGTTCCTGAGATCTCTTCCAGTCCTGACCAGTGATGCCACATTGGATGTTTTACATCCAGATTTAGATGTTTTTCTTGCATTTAGATGGCATTTTTTATGTTTAGATGGTAAATGTTTTTCTAGAAGTTTTCATTTGGAGTGAATTTATCAAATCTAACCTAAGAAACAGGATGAAATTTAACCTCTTAAATGCTATCTTGACAATAAAATTCGGCCTTATAAGAGTAGGAAAAGGCTGTTCCACTTATCAGCTCCCTGATTGGGTATTTAAATAAATTGGAACAGCTAAAGCATACCAGAGTCATTTTGGATCAGAAACTTCAACTTCATCATCCAAGCTAAGTGCATCCTATGGATCTTGTGAGGCGGACATCAGTGAAGATGAGGACATGATTCTATAGGGCAAGTCATATCACTTGCTATGTAATTTGTGACTCTATCCATTTGGATCTTTTTCTAGATGTTTCCCATGCAAATTAAGATGTTTTTAGATATTTTTTGACTACATTTTGGATGTTTTTTGTCAAAGAAAAGTGGCAACACTGGCCCTGACATCTCGGAGCATTCCAGGAGTAGCGAAAAGAAGAAGAGACGTACTGCCAGAAGAAAAAACCTGCCTGTATCCCATTGTCATTGTAGTTCATGGGGTCACTGGAGCATGCAAACTATTCTACCACTGAAGTTGTGGAGACATCGAAGGTTTCACCCCTATTTTACTGCTCCAGGCAGATTCCACTTTGATGTAATAGATGCATGGATCAAGAGAAGCTGTGTTAGCCTAGTTTTAACAGGACAGGTACAGTGTATGGTTGGGGGGATGTACTGCACACTTGCCCAGTATCTAGGGTAGATGTTAATAAATATCAGTCCTCAACACAAACATGATTCCCTCTGTCTGCAAACCATGGCCACCCACTCGCAGATGGTGACCACTACTGGAGTAAAGGAAGGCCGACCTAAACAAGAGCACCACAATAAGCCAGGTGCAAGTAACAAGTCAACAACCACAGTATGTATGACACAAGTTACATGGCCTATTGTAACCACTAACATAATATACAAGTAATGTAATACTACGATCTTATATTGTGATCAGTCTCTTTATTACGGATGAACACATTGCGACGAAGATGAATTAGTGATCAATGCCTAACTGTCTGCCTACCACTCCTGCCATGTACACCCACATTGTATGTCTCCAGAACATGGATAAAATACCCTAGTGAACTATGTACAAGATGGCTGCTACAGGTGACTCAAGTCCGATCATACAGATACACCCACTTGATCTGCTCTGATGGTTCTCCCTCTAAGAGACCCCATCACCCGAGGACCAAAGGTAAATGCAGCACCTGGAGAAAAGAATCCAGACCTTCTATCTGCTTCCCTGTCACTCATTGAAGTTTTACCTGTCAACCTACAGTTAACCAGCTTCCCAAATACCTTCCTACCACAACTCCACACAGACCAAAATACACAGTTACCCCAGCACCTTCTGTAGCATCTGGATACCGCGTCAACCAGCACGCTACATAGCTGCAACTATGCTGACCTGCACAAACCTGGGCTGCCATAAGTCTATTCTAGGAAATCACTCTGACAGCATTCCGATGTACATCTGATGATCCACCACATTCACTGGACAGATTGCGAAAACATCTTGTTAAAACGTCCACACGGGACATGAACAATTTGCGCACATGTCTACGCACATAGACAGACTGATCAAGGACTTGTCGACAAGCTACCTTGCTCTCCCGCCAATAGCGGTCAGCTACACATGGATCTCACATTTTCCATGCAACTCGGGAAGTTTGTGGTCACCTGTGAATATCAAGCAACCCCTGCTTCACGAGCTGCAAGTGGCTCAAATGTGGCCACTTATAACCCAACCCATGCGTCACAAAGCACTGGCCTGATTAACACTTTACACACCCCAGTGACTTCGGCCCACAACAACATGGGAACACAGTTCTGCAAAGGACCTGCTACAAGATGAAATCACCCATGTGACAACTTAAACTTGCCTCACCCCTTCATTTTTATTTTCAAGAGTGGAGTGGTGAGGTGGTTCATGCCCTATATATGCACAATCGAAACCTAATGAAATGAAGACGGACGCTCAACTCCAGCTCATTAATATTTTTATTTGTGTGTGTGTGATTAAAAACATATTCTTTGCTGAAGTTTACAACAAATTCTAATAAACAAATAACAAAAGTACATACACAAAAAACAGTCACATTCATTGGCCACTTTGTGAACTCTGAAGAAAGCCTAACATCAAAGTTCAAGTTAGTTGTGTTATCCTTTACAGGACATTACAAACCAACTCTAACATTTGTTTGTGGTTTGACTAGGCAATTTTATGTTTAGTAGTTTGCCACTGCTCTCTCTTGATCTTTTTCTTCCTAATGTTCACTCGCTGTAAAATCCTGTGGAAAGTTCTGGTTTTTTTTTCATTAAAGATACTAACTAAAACAATTTTTATAATGTGATTTTAACCAAATTTATTTAACTTTAAAAAGATTAATTAACAAAAACAATTTTTTTCTGAATGACTTCTTACTTTTAAGGACACAGTAAGATGCTAATATGTATGAAAATGAAATCCATGAGATGAACTTGACTCAGCTCTCAGAATAAATATTCTAAGGCACTATTGTATCGACCATGGCTTCATCGTTGACACCATTGTAGAGGAAGAAGTTGTTGAGTGGAGCACCTTTCTGGGAAACAGCCTGAAGTAAAAACATCAAACAAGGTTTATTTTTGCTAAAAGTCAGAATATTATACAAGAAATTTCTTCTTCTCCTTCGCATTCACTGGCTTTAAACTTCAGCAGAAAGTTCTTGTTGTTCGTCCATTTCTGGACTTGTCTTCTTCCAGAATTTGACTTCTGCATGCACATCTGTTTTACAAAAGTTGATTATTTGTATGCATACTATTGGTTAGGGGGCTGAATGGTCTCAAGGCATAGAGGTCCATGGTTCAAGCCCTGGTGAAGGCTTGGATTTTTTCACATGGACTTGTAGTAATTTCCCCTGGTTTCTGGGTAGTAAGATTGGACGCCCGTATGTATTGTTGCGCATATAAAAGATCTTTAGGCAGTTGGAAATCTAAAAAAAGTAGCCTAACGGCGCTGCCCGGGCAATATTTGGAGTTTAAAATCTACACAAAGTATTTCAGAATCCTCACCGGTGCAACAGAGTTCGTGCACTGAGCTGAGATTTTTTCAGACCCAGGCTTGAGTCAGAAGCAGAACGGAGCACTTCAGGGGTAGTGAGCATACATTAGACCTTTTCTCCAGGTAATGCCGGCGTGGTCGGGAATGAACAGGCAGACAGATTGGCTAGATCTGCACCAATGGGTGGTCAATTGATACATGACAAGGCAGATGTGGTCACAGTCCTCTGGGAACAAGTAACCAAGTCAGAAGAGAAACTAGATTATTATGGGCCGGCAGACTACGCTCAGAGAAAAGGCAAGACAGACACAGCCAGACTTCAAAAGACACAATTAGTATTGGAACTCTGCGCTGGCTGCTGAAGATGGGGACGGAGTGCTGTGATGTCAATTCTTGACTCAACTCAACAACTCTAAAATAAGACAGTTAAAGAAAATAAATCAACCAACAGTGTAATCAGGAAAGATGTGACCTCAAGAAGTGTTAACCAGTCTGAATATTGATATGAACCTCAGCGGAATAAACATTAGAAGTAAAGCAAAGGACCCTTTCCACGTCTTCAGGTGTATTAGGCATACACGACCGGACCTATATTTGATAGAACTGACACTCTGTGGGTTATGTGGTCAACATCACCAGTTCTTTTACCCCCAAAAACAGTCTGGCTTAGTTAGGATCTGAACACACGACTTTCAGATCCGCAGGCAAGTGTCTAGCCACTACACCATGGCGGCTCCCCATAAACAACAAAACCAAACTACATAATCTCACCGTAATGATTTCCTGTCCTAGAACACCTCCAACAATAGCACAAACAGGACTCAGCTCCCCAAAACCATATCTGTAAAAAAAAAAAATGTATATAATCAGATGTTAATACACAGACTGCTATGCGGTTGCGTTATTCCAAAAATAACAACAACAACAAATCACATGACAACTGTGGACACTCTGTTTTGTATGATGATTAATTAGTTATGGAAAAGAAAGGCAGCGGCTAATCAGCATGATGGTGGGTACAAGAGCTGGAGAGGGGTATGTTTTGTCAGGCGGGCTGCAATGAATGTAACAGGGATCCTTTTTCACGCCTTTAGTCAGCAGTCAGGAAATGATAAGGTCAGCATCACGCCGGCCACCTTTACTTCCCGGGATTTTACCTGGCACCATGAGTCAAGGTCATGGCTCCATTCGGATTTGAACCCACAATCTATGGATCCGCAGCAAGCATCTAGCCACTACAGCTCTGCAACGGAAGTGATGTTCTGCAAAGGACCTGCTACACAATGATATGACTGATGATATAAACATCGGCAAGCACTCACAGATAAAAATCCTCAGGAACCACTTTGGCAGGCACTCCCAGTTTGTTCAGGACTTGAATACGCAGATTCTGCAGTTCTTTTGTATCAGCTTCCAAAGTGAATGTTGATGGACGGCGGCCATGCTGCTGAAGGAACTCTTCATACACTGGAGAGAATTGACAAAACATGCACAATACAATTTTACTGCTTCCAGTGCTGAAGATGAACTTACACTGTGTATGTACCAATTTTTTTTTCTCTTTCAATCCCATATCGTTTTAGTGTAATTCTTTCTAACACAATTTTACTTTATTTTGAAGTAAGTTACGTATGGAAGGAATGAAAAACATGGATGTGGGACAGGATGATTTGCATTAATAATTAGGACAGAACAATTAACATAACAGAAGAATGGAGCAGGAGTAAAGTCATATGCAACACGCATATAGGTACTAGGATGCGCATGCTGCACTGCTTGGTATGAAAAGAGTTGGTGTATTTGGATATACATTCAATTATGTGATCAAATATCTGTAGTACACGGTTGACAAGATTAGCTATATGTCCTCTCAAGGATGTGCAAACCAACCAAGCATTTAATGGCTGTCTGTGGTTTTATGAAACAATTTCACATTTAGTTGTTAACATCCCAATCAGAACTCAGACCAGAAGCTTATCATGGATTTTCTGTCCACAACATGTGAGGTAACAAGCAGATTTTAGATCAAAATGGAAGTATAGATAATTTATTTCAAGCGAACAAAAGAAGAAGAAGAAGAATGGGAGTAGACCACAAGGCAGACTAAGCATCTTCCTCGGAATAGGGGCAGACCTCGTGGCAGACTAAGTGTCTTCCTCTGAATGGGAGTAGACCGTGAGGGCAGACTATCTTCCCCTGAATGGGAGCATACTGCGAGGCAGACTAAATAAATGTCTTCCTCTGAACGGGAGCAGACCGTGAGGCAGACTAAGTGTCCTCTGAATGGAAGCAGACCGTGAGGCAGATCTTCCTTTGAATGGGAGCATACCGTGAGGCAGACTAAATGTCTTCCTCTGAATGGAAGTAGACCGTGAGGCAGATCTTCCTTTGAATGGGAGCATACCGTGAGGCAGACTAAATGTCTTCCTCTGAATGGGAGCAGACCGCGAGGCAGACTATCTTCCCCTGAATGGGAGCAGACCGTGAGGCAGACTAAATGTCTTCCTCTGAATGGGAGCAGACCGTGAGGCAGACTAAATGTCTTCCTCTGAATGGGAGTAGATCGCGAGGAAGACTGTCTTCCTCTGAACGGGAGCAGACCGTGAGCAGACTGTCTTCCTCTGAACAGGAGTAGACCGCGAGGAAGACTAAATGTCTTCCCCTGAATGGGAGCAGACCGTGAGGCAGACTAAATAAATGTCTTCTCTGAATAGGAGTAGACCGCAAGGCAGACTGTCTTCCTCTGAACGGGAGCAGACCACGAGGCAGACTAAGTGTCCTCTGAATGGAAGTAGACCGTGAGGCAGACTAAATGTCTTCCTCTGAATGGGAGTAGATCGCGAGGAAGACTGTCTTCCTCTGAACGGGAGTAGACAGCGAGGCAGACTAAATGTCTTCCCCTGAATGGGAGCATACCGTGAGGCAGACTAAATGTCTTTCTCTGAATGGGAGTAGATCGCGAGGAAGACTGTCTTCCTCTGAACGGGAGCAGACCGTGAGCAGACTGTCTTCCTCTGAACAGGAGTAGACCGCGAGGAAGACTAAATGTCTTCCCCTGAATGGGAGCAGACCGTGAGGCAGACTAAATAAATGTCTTCTCTGAATAGGAGTAGACCGCAAGGCAGACTGTCTTCCTCTGAACGGGAGCAGACCACGAGGCAGACTAAGTGTCCTCTGAATGGAAGTAGACCGTGAGGCAGACTAAATGTCTTCCTCTGAATGGGAGTAGATCGCGAGGAAGACTGTCTTCCTCTGAACGGGAGTAGACAGCGAGGCAGACTAAATGTCTTCCCCTGAATGGGAGCATACCGTGAGGCAGACTAAATGTCTTTCTCTGAATGGGAGTAGATCGCGAGGAAGACTGTCTTCCTCTGAATGGGAGTAGACCGTGAGGCAGACTGTCTTCCTCTTAACGGGAGTAGACCGCGAGGAAGACTAAATGTCTTCCCCTGAATGGGAGCAGACCGCGAGGCAGACTAAATAAATGTCTTCTCTGAATAGGAGTAGACCGCAAGGCAGACTGTCTTCCTCTGAACGGGAGTAGACAGCGAGGCAGACTAAATGTCTTCCCCTGAATGGGAGCAGACCGCGAGGCAGACTAAATAAATGTCTTCCTCTGAATGGGAGTAGACAACAAGGCAGACTGTCTTCCTCTGAATGGAAGTAGACTGCGAGGCAGACTGTCTTCCTCTGAATGGGAGTAGACAGCGAGGCAGACTGTCTTCCTCTGAATGGGAGTAGACCGCGAGGCAGGCTGTCTTCCTCTGAATGGGAGTAGACCGCGAGGTAGACCAGTAAGACAGTTGAGAATTAACATACAGGTAAACCGACAAACACTTGGGAGTCAGCAAATGAAAAGAGAGGGCCAGTCACAAAGAATGGAGACAGGTGATGTATGCAGCAATGAACCTCAAGTATTCTGAATGCTGAAAAAGAAGAAGCAGGTCTGTCTCTTCCCAATGCTACTACTTTCTATAAGTGCTAATCACGACAATTTTGTTATTATAATACCCTACAGGTAAACAACAATAATAATAACAGAATGCTGAAGATACCTGTATATTAATTCCATACAACAGAACAGCACATAACAGACTAGAATATAAGGCTACTGCTGTGACTGCTACCTTTTGTGATGAAAAATGATGTTGGCGTCTGCCGGATTTTTCGCTTCATCTCTGGGGTATCAGCTGACCAATCAAAAGTCAGTGCATCTTCCAGCCGTCCAAAGACCATTTGCTATGAATATAAAAATAAACGTTTTTTTAAAATAAAGTAATAATACAGAGATCAACAGCAGAACTCAAGATGCAATGTTAGATAACAATCAGTATTTTAACAATTTTTTTACAAACAAATCTGATAGGCTATGTTAGATAATTACAAGTATTTATAAACAACAATTTACCAACAAATGTGGCAGGCTATGTTAGATAATAGTAGGTGTAATAATTTTTTGGTGCTTTGTTTATATTCTACCCCAAACAGGGGAAATCCGCAGGTCGCGGGACAGTCTACTATTTTAGCGGGTGGTAGATAGGCTAGATGCAGTCATGGGACCTAGTGGAACATAGGTGGCTTGGAGTTAGGGCCAGTTCTAGATGTTTCGGGGTCATTTAAAGCATCAGAAAGCCAGGAAACGTAGACTAGTCTTACCACCCTGTAAAATATTGGACTGTCCTGTGACGTCATCTGGAGTAGAAAATTAAGAAAAGTACCTAATTTTTTTTTTTTTACCATCAAATCTGAAAGGCTAAAGTAGATAATTCTAAGTGCTTTAACAATTTTTACCAACAAAGTGAAAAGCAATAGTAAATTATTGAAAGTGTTCATATGATTTTTCACCAACAAACTTGAGTTTGATAATTACAAATATTTGTAACAATTTGTTTTACCAAAAATCTTGAGAGGCTATATTAGATTATTATAATAAATCAGTATTTCCAAGATTTCACTTACAATCTTCAGAGGCTATGTTAGAATATTATAAGTATTTGTAACAATATTTTACCAACAATCTTAATCGACTACATTAGATTATTATAATAAATCAGTATTTCCAAGATTTCACTCACAAACTTCAGAGGCTATGTTAGAATATTATAAGTATATGTAACAATATTTCACCAACAATCTTAAGCGACTACATTAGATTATTATAGTATATGTAACAATATTTTACCAACAATCTTAATCGACTACATTAGATTTTTATAGTATATGTAACAATATTTTACCAACAATCTTAATCGACTACATTAGATTATTATAGTATATGTAACAATATTTTACCAACAATCTTAATCGACTACATTAGATTATTATAGTATATGTAACAATATTTTACCAACAATCTTAATCGACTACATTAGATTATTATAGTATATGTAACAATATTTTACCAACAATCTTTGGCGACTACATTAGATTATTATAAGTATATGGAACAACATTCTACCAGGAATCGTAAGATTAATATAAGTATTTCAAAAATTTCACTTACAAACTACAGAGGTAATATTACACTAAAAGTATTTCTACAATTTTACTCACAAAACATAAGAGGCTGTGCTAGATAATTATGTGTATTTATAACAATTTGTATGAACAAACTTGAGAGGCTGTAAGATTACAATCACTTATACAAATTTCTATGAATACATTTTACAGGATTAGATACTAAGTGTTTCAGGACTATTTTCACTAATAAAGATGGCAGGCTCAAAGAATTTTTGTCTTTTTATTTTTCACTAATAAAGATGGCAGGCTCAAAGAATTTTTGTCTTTTTAATAGCCGCTGCCATATTGGAAGTCGCACATGACAATTGATCTGGCAGGCAAGAATATTGTTAGCCCCTGCAATTCCATGGCTCACAACTATGAAAAGTTATCAAGTACGGATTTAATAGGCTGGATAATTTCCAGAAGTTTCAAGGTTCTGGAGTGAAAGGGCTACACTGGATAAAAGGAGACAGAGACTTTAAACAAAGACTTAAACAGCTGTAGAATCAGAAGCAGATGACACAGTTGCCTACCTCTTTAGTGATAACAACCTCTTCTGATGCCTTTGACTTTTCTTCATCCTCTTTTGACTTATTTTCTTCTTTACCTTTTGCTGGTGCCTTTTTAACCTCTCTGTAAACAAATTATATATAAACATACTTATTTATATATATTTTGTTCACTCACACACATATACATATAAACTACATATACAAAGTAAATATAAGTTAGTTGCGTATCCTTTACAGGACGTTGCAGAACCAACCCTAACAGCCCCTGGCTGTTGTGGGGTTTCTCTTGGTAAATTTATGTCCAGTAGTTTGCCATTGCTTTCTGGACGGTCAGCTTTCTTGATACCACTGTCGGAACCAACGCAATGCGCAGCTGGGATCGAACCCGGCATCACGAAGCGAAGCGTTCGCATCGACTTAGCCACAGAGCCAACCAAAGTAAACATAGCAATCCATGATTTTGTTAACTGTTCACACATTTCTTATGCTGACCAATTATCTGGTCTTTATAGGCTGATCACCACTTTATGGGTAATTTGGTTAGTATCATACCAGCCACGTTTACTTCCCAGGACCACGAGGCAGACAAAGAAGAAGACGGAGAGATAATATCTAGACAGATCTATAAACATCTGATGTCACCAACTGGAAAGAGAAAGCCAGCCATATGAATAAATGGAGGTGGGTGATATCTGCAGCAATAAACCTCAAGGGCTTGGAATGCTGAAGAATAATAAAAAGAGGAGAAGCTCTACAAAAGTATGATGGGGCTATGATTGTGGTGGCCAAAAGAGCAAGAAACAGAACCTGTTATCTTCCTTGACATAAAAAAGCGGTAAAAGAGGAAGTGAAGAAGAATAAGGATCATCATCAATTGGCAAGTCGTTTACAGAACGTCGTTCTCTTCACAGCATGCCTGAAAGTATCCCTTTCCCTAGCCAGCTCTCCGGCCCCATGTACTTTCAATGCAAATGCATCTTCAATGTCTTGTATCCATCTTCGTGGTGGTTGACCCCTGCCTGCACCTTCCATCACTGTCTTTTCCAAGCCACCATGACGCTTAATGTGGCCAAAATACTTTAACTTTTGGGACAGGGTGCTCTTTATGAGACAGTTCTCCCTGATGTTTCAACTCGTTCAGAATGTCGATGTTTTTCCTCTTCTTGATCCATGGTATTCTAAGAATTGTTCTATAACATTTCAACTCAAAAGCTCCAATCTTTTTCTTCAGTGACTGAGTGAGAGTAAAATAAGGATAGACATCACACACAAAAAGTGTCTATGCTCAAAAGTGTAGGAGCAAGAACCTTGTGCCTTGCACGATAACTAAATTGGTATCACAAGAAGCGAAGAAGAAGATCCACAATTGAAGTAATAAATTGCTTGTGTGGGTCCTGGGAATACAAGAATAGACCCACTGCCTACTCAAACAAGCATGACCTAAGAGTCAACTAATCAGGAGCTTCCTTTGAAGTCGGAGTGCATCTGCTCAAGCAGCAAGGAAAAACCAACTGCACACAAATAAGCCAGTAAAACAGTTATACAAAGTCAAAGCCCAAATAGACGAACAACCAGGACTTTCCGCCGGAACTTACAGCCGGTGAACGAAGAAGAAGAAGAAGTTATGAATAGAGAACAGAAGTAAAGAGGGATCAGGGAATGGAATATGGTGAGTACTTGATGGAGATTCAAACATACAAGCTCTGGACAGACAGAAAAGCACCACTAAAAAACTGTGCCTCCTTAGTAAAGGTATAATAATCTACATTAAGTAGGCATCCACAGTTTAAGTTTTGAACAAGCAAAGTAAATCAACATGGGGAGCGAGCGTAGGAGAGCCGCATGTGAGTTCCGAAGCCCCAGATTTGGGGGAACACAATAACAGGCAACCACTCCTAAGCAAGCATGTCGTAAAAGGAGATAATTAAGGGCTTGCCAAAATCAGATGTAGTGAGCCAAAAGGTGCAGATATCACAGCCTAGCTGCAAACCACAAAATAATCCAACTACCATTTTAACTCTTTAAATCCCAAGCAACACCTGATGTGTGAATGACTCTACTCCTTGAACTCCCCCCAGAGCATTATGTGCACTCTTACTTTTAACATCTGGTCACACCACATTTAAGAAATCTGGCTTTTTTAATGGTCACTATTAGTAGGTATACTGCCATTTTGAAAGTAATGCATTTATGATTTTTGATCATGATTATTTCCTCACTTTGACATCTCCTGCAAGACCTTCTGGTAGTGAAAGAGTTTATGGCAAATGAAGACGAAAGAGAAGAGGCTGAGTACTTACTGGTGCAGGTAATCATGTGTTCCCAGTTCTGGTAGTGAAAGAGTTAACGGTAAATGAAGGTGAAGGAGAAAAGGTTGAGTACTTACTGGTGCAGGTAATCATGTGTTCCCAGTTCTGGTAGTGAAAGAGTTAACGGTAAATGAAGGTGAAGGAGAAGAGGCTGAGTACTTACTGGTGCAGGTAATCATGTGTTCCCAGTTCTGGTAGTGAAAGAGTTAACGGTAAATGAAGGTGAAGGAGAAAAGGCTGAGTACTTACTGGTGCAGGTAATCATGTGTTCCCAGTTCTGGTAGTGAAAGAGTTAACGGTAAATGAAGGTGAAGGAGAAGAGGTTGAGTACTTACTCGTGCAGGTAATCATGTGTTCCCAGATCAGTAAATGTGAAGCCATAGAAGCCGAAGACGTCTCCGGAGAAGAACTTGATGTTGTGCTGAAAGCACAATTTATCTAGTTTTGTCTGCAGGGATGGGGGGCAGCACGTGGCACAGATGACGTCAAACTGTGTGAAATAGTTCTCATCTTTCTCATCAGGGTTGCCTGTGTCTGTTGTCACAGTGACCATGGGGTTGAGAAGTTGAGCCTGAGGGGCGGATGCTTCAGCTCTCTGGGGAAAAAAAGTGATGTCAATTGTGAGTTTGGGCAATACAAATGGACTCTTGGTCTGTAAAAGGAGTATGCATTTATGGGATGATTGCTGTGTGTCTACAAACAGTTTATGCTTGGGGAATGTCAGAATATGGGATTATATAAGCTAAATTACCTGCTCGGGAATGTAATATAGGATTTATGCTATATGTGAGTCTATAAATAGAATTATTTGCTTGGGGAATGTCGTAATATGGGATGTTAGTTGCATGTAACAGAGCAAGTGCTTGGGGATTTTGTGTTTTGAGATACATCCTGTATTTTTTTACTAGAAAATGGCAGGTGCCCACAACCACAAAGGTACACACAAGGATATTAAATATGTCTGGGCATTAAAATACATTAAGTAGTAAAACTGGAAAAGGTGAAACATTTCTTTTGCAGGCTGTGATGTGAATAATGCCATAGACCAAGAGGAGGAAAAGAGTCAACATCCTATATGATTTGAACATCAAAGAGAACAGGCTCAAAAACAGCATTCTGTCACAAAACCTGCAGTATTTAGGCCATGTGGATACAAGACAGGATGCACTGGCCATGAAAGCACACAGGGCTGGAGAAGTGGCTAGAGAAATGGAAACTTTTCAGGTGCACTGTGATAAGGGAAATGTTTTGTTTAAAAATAAAATAAACTGTTTATCAAAGATGAAGGGTGAGCCATGGTGGGTCAGTAGCTATCATGTTCGCCATCTGACTTATTAGTAATGGGTTTAAATAGGCCCCCCCCCCCCTTTTTTTTAAACTGACATGAGACATAAATATTAATCAGTAAATGCTCTGGAAAGCAAAGGCAGCTACATAGTGACCACACCACACAACAAAAGACTACTGACCTAGGAAATATAGAGCTGCACAACAATCACTAATCAATCACTAACAATCAAAACAATTACTAATAAAGTACAAACATTCTTTAACTGGTGCCTGTGTAGAATATCTGGAAATCCAACAATTACTGCAGAGGAACGAAACTCCGACTCTACAAGAGCATCATTTTGCCAGTTCTTCTTTATGGAGCGGAATGCTGGAGAATGACCAAAAAGGATGCACACAAGCTGTCCATCTTCCACCACACATGTCTACGTAAAATTATCAAAATTTTCTGGCCAGATACAATCTCAAACACTAAACTACTTCAAGCCAGAAACCAAGAAACTTTAGACAGTATGATTACCAAGAGAAGATGGAAATGGCTTGGCCACGTTATGAGAATGAATCCTGATATATCTGCCAAAACAGCTCTCACATGGACACCAGAGGGAAAGAGAAAACAGGGGCGCCCAAAAACAACATGGGGACGAACGATGGAAAGTGACCTGAGTGCGGCATCTTTGACATGGAAAACTGCCCTGAAGATTGCACAGGACAGGAAAGCATGGAAAGTCCTCTCTGAAGCCTCATGTGCCACTAGGCGTAACGAGAACTGATGATGATGATGTGTAGAATAGAGGGAATTAAATGGTATGACAGATTCACTAATGTTGAGCTTCGGAAGAGAACTGAACAAACTTCAGTTAGTCAACAGGTGAAGAAGAGATGCTCGCACTGGACAGAACACGCATTGAGAAAACCTGAGAACAAAATACAGCTAGAATGTCTTTGCACTGGAATGCACAGGAGGGCAGATATAAAGGCAGGCAGACACAAAAAACAAAAACAAAACATGCAGAAGAGAGCTAGAGAGTGAAGTTAAAAAGATGGAGAGGAGAGGGGCATGCATGCAACAGCAAAGTATACGACTTGGCGTGAGTTGACCGAGGGCCTATGCTCCGCTGGGGAATAAAGGACTTATAATGATGATCAATCAAATGATAAGTTAAATTATGATCTTACATTCTGTCCAATAGCTGCACCTGACACAAAAAACTGTGACATTCTGTCTTCTTCATCCACCTGGTCAAAGAAGACAAACACCATTAGCAACAATGTATTGAATGCAAAAGTGAATTACTGATCAAAGTCACGGGGAGACAAATATTCTGGTCACATAACAATAAGATTATCAGAAATGATTGGCAGTGGACAAGACACAATGCTGTGTGTGGTCAAACATGATGACCAATGGCACCTGACGATGAGTACAAGAACAAGACATATCTAGTATCCATTTCTGCCATACATACTTTTGTATTTTTACTTGCTCTTAATTAATATTATATATAGTGCTGTACTAACACACTATGTTTCTATATGGAGTCCGACTGTCGTGTGAGAGAGGAATGCTTGAAAGGACGAGATGTAAGATGGGCCTGTGTGCACAATTTATAAACCTTTGAAAATAATGTTTGTTTGTTGGTTCTATCAGGAATAAATAGTTGAGGCTATACCAAAGATGTGGTACACATCAAAGTCTTTGTTTGTTGGTTCTATCAGGAATAAACAGTTGAGGCTATACCAAATATGTGGCACGCATCAAAGTCTTTGTTTGTTGGTTTTCTTAGGAATAAACAGTTGAGGCTATACCAAAAATGTGGTACGCATCAAAGTCTGTTTGTTGGTCCTATCAGGAATAAATAGTTGAGGCTTTACTAAAGATATGGTATGCATCAAAGTTTTTGTTGGTTCTATCAGGAATAAACAGTTGAGGCTAGGCCAAAGATGTGGTACGCATCAAAGTCTTTGTTTGTTTGCTCTATCAGGAATAAATAGCTGAGGCTATACCAAAGATGTGGCAGGCATCAGAGTTATGGCACTGACCTCTGACTTAAACAGGCCTGGTATAATTAAGTGTGTGGTACATATGGAATTTAAGAAATGAAAAAAGAGAATATCTGATGGTATACTCCCTGAGATCTTGGGGTATTGGACTGGACTTCTAGTGTTCTTGGATAAAGATGTAAAAATAGTAGGTCACGTGAGTGGATTAATCAGGTAACTTCTGAGACTGAACCAGACACCAAAATCTTCCAGCCATGTACCCCCAGTTAGACTGTATCAGATGTGAAGAACAGAAAGAATTAGGTATGGCTGCCTTACATCATGGATAGACAGCACATTTGTCTTTTATGAAAAAGCACAAGATAGAGAGAGCTGGGAACACATGACTGCTTCCAGCAGTCATCCAGGTATTTCTTTCCTTCTTTCTTTCTGCCCCTTCATCCCACAACAAAAAATAAGCCATGAACATTTCGATTCTGCCCTTTATTTACCAATGGAGCCAGGCCCTTATCCAACTTGTTGTAAACCTTCCCAAGCTTTACCTTCTCATGCAACTTGCTCCATGTCCTCACATTCTAGGCCCCGGTTCAGGAGACGTGCCACAGTGAGAAGTGGTATACTGATAAACCAGCCTCCTTTCTGCTTGTTTTGTATCGCTTTACAAATCTTTTAATAAACACGTCTCCCTCTATCTTCTTCTTGCAGTCCATGCAAAATTGTGCTGGTAATTGTGTCTATCCGCAACCGTCTGTATTATGTACTTTCAATCATTTCTAAGAATGACGTTCCATGCCATGATGTTAAACAGTCCAGCATCTTTTACTCGGTCTTTCCCTGCTTCTTTTTTCCTCCAACTTTCTCATCATCATGATTACTCCAGTTTTCTCCTTCTCGTGATATGAGCAAAGAATGTAGATTGTCTCCTCCTGATGTAGACAATCAGTTCTCTTTGTGAGTCAGTTTATTTCAAAACATCTTCACTACTCGTTTAACCTAAATTAAATCTTACTTGACTGAATTCATAAAAGTCAACTAATTAGGGATGTATCCTTCAAAGTCAGAATGCATCTGCCTGACCTATGAGGAACCAAATGTCTGCACACAAATAAATAAGATCTGTAAAACGGATGTGCACACAGAATAAGACTACTGGCCTGACGTGGACAAATAACCAGAACATTTCCGTTAAAGTTTACAGCCGGTGAACATAAACAAGAAGAAGAATCCATTTGTATTAGTTTATTGTATATGCTTCACCTAAGGGCCCGGGTACACACAGACATCAGCCAGAGTATGTAAGTTGTCAGAGAAGAGTGTCTCTATTCTTGTTTCCCCAAAGTGAGGCCCCTGTGTGTCAGAGAACAGTGTCTCTATTCTTCTTTCCCCAAAGTGAAGCTCCTGTGTGTCAGGGAACAATGTCTCTATTCTTCTTTCCCCAAAGTGAGGTCCCTGTGTGTCAGAGAACAGTGTCTCTATTCGTGTTTACCCAAAGTGAGGTCCCTGTGTGTCAGAGAAGAGTGTCTCTATTCGTGTTTACCCAAAGTGAGGTCCCTGTGTGTCAGAGAAGAGTGTCTCTATTCGTGTTTACCCAAAGTGAGGCCCCTGTGTGTCAGAGAACATTGTCTATTCTTGTTTCCCCAAAGTGAGGCCCCTGTGTGTCAGAGAACAGTGTCTATTCTTGTTTCCCCAAAGTGAGGCCCCTGTGTGTCAGAGAACAGTGTCTATTCTTGTTTCCCCAAAGTGAAGCTCCTGTGTGTCTCTATTCTTCTTTCACCAAAGTGAGGCACCTATGTGTCACAGAACAGTGTCTATTCTTGTTTCCCCGAAGCAAGGCCTCTTTACTGACATGGAAAAATAATTAAAATACTACATGTGAGAAGAAAATACTCACAGGGTTGTGGTCCATCAGCGTGACTGCCTTCACCCCGGACAGAATAATGTTTTTAGCAACTTCCGCTCCCAGCCCCTTCAAGCCAATGATAAGAACAGTAGCAGCTCGCAACCTGGCAAACAGAAATTAACTTCAACGTTACTGACAAAACAGAGCCTTATTTCAACTGGCTACCTGAATGACTTGGCTGCAGTGGTTTGCTATTTTCTGTCCACGGCTCCGAGGACCAACTACATTTGTTTGTCGGGCATATAGTCCTGACTTAAATTTTTTAGACCAATCGACACTCAACAGGTGATGTGGCCAACATCCCGCCAGCCACCTTTACTTGCCAGGACATTAGCTGGTGCCGATTGTAGGTAGGATGACCTGGGAGTTGAAGTCAATTTAAAACAAAACAAAAAATCTGTCTTGGATCAAATTGGGTTTGACCTCTAGGCTGGCAGGCGAGCATCTAGCAAATATGCTACGGTAGCTAAACTCCACTGAGATAGATTTTAAAGCTTAACCTCAGCTCCCTGATCAATCCAGCTTAAAACAGGAAGCAGGAAGTGTCCTTGGATATAAAAGAGCCTGATAATAACTTAATGGTATTGACAGCATCACCTATCAAAAGCTAAATCTTTTTCTTTTTCACAGACTGTAAACTGCAGCAGAAAGTTCTGGTTGTTTACCCCCCTCTGGATTTTAGTCCTGTTCCAGAACCTGAGTGTTGCATACACATCCACTTTATAGATATGACTAGTACGTATCATTAACTTGTCCACATCTCGCTTTAACGCAAAACTTCGTATTGGCTCCCATTCATGCGCGGCCGTTCCCACGGGCTGTTCTATGTTCTAGGGGTATCATGTTGTGTTATTTTCAATGCTGTAAGTATTCTATATTCAATGCTGTGAGAGGTCAGCATGTTTTGTTTTCCACGTTGTCAGCGGCCGGCACTGTGTGTGTTACAGAGTTGTGCGCTGGCTCCTTATCGCTATCACTGCGACCTTATTGGGTGACTTGAACTACAAGATGAATTTCCTTCAACTGTGATCATTGGCGAGTGGCAAGCAGAGTAGTGTTGCTTTTTCTGCAACAATACAGCACTTTGCTTTCAGCCAGACGCTGTTCCAAGAATCATCTCATGGTTCCGTCGCTGACCCCCCACCCCCTCCAGACAGCTTTTTTCAGGGCCTGCCACAAAATGCCACCAATTCCTAGACCAGTGACTGTTGCGGGAGAGATAGAGCTGACAGAGAACAGGAAACTAGCCCAAACACAAACAATGTCGACTGCCACGAAAGAGAGCTGCGCACAATTTTGTGCGGGGCCTCGAACGAACAAAAGCTGGTTTTGCCAACTATGTGTACAGAAGTTAAAGGGGAAGGAAGGCATATGCTGACACCCCTAGAATAGGACAGCAGATGGGAACGGCCATGGCATGAGTGGCAGCTGAAATAAAATCTTGCACTGGTGTGAGAAGTGGGCAAATTTGTGCAACGTACCATATGACTTTTTAAATTCAGACTGTTGCCTCTTAGGCAGATGCACTCTGACTTTGAAGGAAGCCCCCAATGAGTCGACTCTTACGACATTCATGTTAGAGAGGCCATTCTTGTCCTTCTGGCAATGTGGCCTCAGAACTCACAAGCAGGAAAACCAAATGATCTATGAATAAAATATATGCCTAAACACCAAATGCCTGACAAGTTGAAAAGGCATAGAACTGGGAACTTATTGTTTACATTACTTCAAAAAAATTACTATAATACGATTTAGATTCAGTACTAAACTGACTATTTAATTAGTAAATTAAATTGTTTACAGTTAAATATAAACTAAATAAAAACGCATCTTTTGTACCCCAACCATCTGACATGGATCTTAAACACTCTAACAGAACCCAAGGCATAGGTAAAAAAAAAAAATGACTGTACCCAACAGGTAAATTTATCCTTACTGCTACATTCTTTTTCTTCGCGCTCATCAGCTGTAAAACTCAAGCGAAAAGTTCTTGTTGTTCGTCCATGTGAGGACATTAGTGATTAGTCTTGTTCCAGAATTTGAGTTTTGACTGCTTAGAATGTTGGGCTATCCTCCGAATAATGGCCACATATTATGGCCGCCAAAAACACATCCTGACAGGGCCTTAATCACAGGTAAATTGCGGACTTCCTCCGACGAACACATCGCGGCAAAACTAGGATTACTGTCCATTGACAATTTCGAGAAATGGAAAAATACACATGAAAATAGCGACATGGTGGGGAGACCACGTGCTCCGACGCAGGTCAGCAATAGTGTTCTTCCGATTAAACTCACCGTCAAGCGTATCCCCCGCGCCGCTACACGTGGTGCTGATGGGGGGCTAAACTAGATGGCTGGGACTCACGAGCAGCAGCTACCTCATCTCCTGCTTTTTCCTCCAATTTATTTGTTCGTGAGTCCTAGCCATCTAGTTTAGCCCCCTATCCACGCTGCGCGTAGCGGCGCAAGAGATACTCTCAGCGGTGAAAACTGCGTTATCAATGCGAAACCGATCATATTTAGCAGAGTTTGAACGGCGCCACAGCAACAAAGAGCAGATTTTCGGGCACTATTTGCAACTTCTGTGCCACTATTTTCAGATATAAAGGCCTCAATTATCGCTAAGTAGTCGATTTCGTCATTTTCACTTTTTTTTTTTTTGTTCCTTATTATTTAGAGTTCAAGTTTTTGAATGTTTACAACACACAAACTAGTGAGGCCCTGTCAGGGTGTGTTTTTGGCCGCCATAATATGTGGCCGTTATTCGGAGGGTAGCCGAATATTGAATTAAGAATCGACATCACAGCACCCGGGACACTCATATAAGTGCTCCGTCCCCCATTTTCAGCAGCAAGCGAATAGTTCCAATTCCGATGGCACCAGTAACCAACTGATTATATATCCGTCTCATCCTTCTCTTGAGTGTTAAGTGTAGGCCAGATCCCCTGGTAACTCCTCGCAGCGCCATTCTCCCCAGACCGTAAATAAGAAATGATCTCGTTCCCAAAGGGCCCTCACAATATCCAACATGTTGACTGTTTGGTTACCGAGTTAGCAACTAAATCGGCTGACGGCTCCTGAAATTGAGTTCTATTTAAATGTAACTGGACTTTACTGCATGAATTGCCAGCAGATCAGTGGCAGCAGTCACCGCGGGAGAGTCACTCAGTCAGCAGACGTGATGGATCCAAACCTAAAAATGTTAGTTTTTGCTGTCATAACTGTAACTAACGTACCTTCTTTGTGCATCAAGCCCCCACAGACGTATCTGTCTGTCATATAATGCAGCTTCATCTTCAGTGATATCTTCCATCTGGAATCAAATGTTATCTTTTGATAACCGGCGTCAGTCAACAATGTGAGATTCTAACCAAGCGGGTTCTCTCCTGGAAGCACTCTTCTGTTTCTGAAATACAATAATACCGCTTCCTTTGTAACATTTCTCCTTATCAACGTTCACCGTCTGTAAACTCTGGGGGAAAGTTCTGGTTGTTCGTCCACTTCTGGACTTCAGTCTTGTTCTAGAGCTTTGAATTTTCCTCAGATTACCAAAATGATTAGTTTTTTGTAATGTTTATCCATTACATTGAAATGTTTATTCTTATGATATAGGTTCAACCTGTCCATGTAGTTTCGTTGATCTTTTACCTTCGCATGACACAATCAATCAGTTAGTCAGTTGCCGTCTTCACAATGAAGGTTGGCCATAGTATATCTCCAAAACTCTGTGCCTTGCATTCACTTTGTATATGCTCTTAGACGGATGTATGCCCATCTCTTGATGTTATCCTCCCAAACACTCAAAATTTTAAACTGTAAATGGTGGTCCAAAGGACGTTCGCTCTCCTACGAAATACGCCTGGCCAAATCAAAGGGAGATTAAACCAAGAGGAAACAACAATAAAGAGAAGGAAAGACATGCACAGCTAACAACAGGGTGGAGGACGAGCGGTCTGACTCGAAAGGAAGCATTAAGCCCAGAAACGGCTCAAAAACTAGAATTTAGTCACGAAAGTGACGAAAATAACCCAGATCACAAATATAGGCAGAGACTGTTAGCAGCCTCGGTCGAACTTTTTTTTTTTTTCAAAAGGAATCAGGAATTACGCGCAGTGGACTTCTGTAATGGCTCAATCCACTGCCTTCGCACAGAACCTACCTGGATTTTTTTCAGATCATGCTCATGAAACCGCTAAGTACACACGCACGGGTATAGTCTTGTATTCTTAGCCACACACACACACACACACACACACACACACACACACACACACACACATATATATATATATATATATATATATATATATATATATATATATATATATACATTCATAGTGGGGGGCATCTGTAGCCTAAAAATTGCGATTGGGGCGTGTCTCTCCCCCCCCCCCCGCAGAATTTTTCAAGAAGCTCAGGCAACCTGATCCCCCCCCCCCACCCACCAGTTTGCACCCACTCCTTAGTTTCCAGGGCCTATGAGCATCCTGAATAAAAAAAGAGGTAAGGCATTAACAGAAAATCACAAAACAGGTACTAAAATGGGAAATAAAAGGATTATGATGACAACCAAACGAAACCCTAAAAGGAAAGTTGATGCGAGAGGCCAAAGGTGTTAGACTTTCCATCGATGATATTCAATTGATTGCACAGAATAGAACGGAATGGTGGATGTGACATATACAGGCACAAAAGGACTCGTCTTCTTTTTCGTTCATCGGCTGTAAGCTCTGGCGAAAAGTCTTGGTTGTTCGTCCATTGGGACTTCAGTTTTACGCTTGTGTTCAGTCTGCTGAGAAGTTATCGACCCGACTGCTAAGTCGAGATACCAGCTAAGTGATTTTGTGTATTTTTGTGGTGTTGTTTGATTTGTGTATGTGCTGATGAAGGCTCCATAGCCGTAACGTTCATATTGTGTTTGTATTTGTTATATTGTGAAGCTTGCCAATATACTTTTTGTTCGATTTTACTTGTACATCCTTTTTTACTGGCTTGCCTGTGTGCAGTTGGTTGTTACTGGCCGCTCGGACAGATGCATCCCCGACTTCGAAGGAAACCCCTAGTTAGTCTACTTCTACGACATGCTTACTGAGGGAAGGCATTGGGGGCTATTCTTTTTTTTTTCCGCCTGGAACCCACACGGAGAGTAAAACAACTCTCTTGAGGAGCTCTCCTGTAATGGAAATCTATTCTTGTCCTTGTTTGTTTCCGGTAACCAACGCTCAGTCTGTCTGCACGGTTCCGTGTTTTCAATTCTCATGTCAGCGGTCTAGTCTATGTGAGTTGCAGGTATCGTAAGTAACACTACTTAATTTACGGTTTATTAATGCTGCATTAAAATGTATAGTTAAAAGAGCCACGCAAATAAGTGTTTAGTCTTTCCGTCGTACATTTGTTTATTTATATGTTGCTTTTCTTGTCCGTTTGCAGTACTGGTGAGTTCGTGCACTGCACTGCTGCGCTGAGATTCTTCAAGACTCAGGCTTGGGCTCTCCTCCGAACGGCGTCATAATATTATGGCGACCATAAAATATCCGAACGGGGCTCAGGCATATCTAAAATACGGACTTTCTGCCAAGGAACAAACAAATCGCAGCAAAACTAGATTACTAGACAATATCAACATTGCACACGGTAGTAGCAGACGATACCGTCCGTTGACAATTTCGAGCGTTTCTGCAGACGATATTAGCGACCGTTGACAATTTCAAGACATTACAGACGATGAAAGCAATATAGCGGGTAGACCACGCGCTCCCACGTAGATTAGCAATACTGTCCGTCCGTTAGCAGCGGTAGATGTCAGACCTGCCGACCTGTATTCTCACACTTTTCGGCATGTGCAAAACGCGATTAAACTTACCGCCGAGCGCATTCCCCACGCCGCGCATAGCGGCACTGATGGGGGGGCTAAACTAGGTGCCTGGGACTCACGAGCAAATTAGTTGGAGAAAGTTGCAGGAGATGCGGTAGCTGCTGCTCGTGAGTCCCAGCCATCTAGTTAAGCCCCCATCCACGCCGCACGTAGCGGCGCGGGGGATACGGTTGGCGATGAGGCACAGTCACAGAAACAGATCCGCAAGTAACATATCGCTGAGACCCTGTTAGAGCATTTGTTTTGTTATAAGGAGCCGGCATATTTTTAATACAACTGAGCCCCATTCGGATATTTTTGGATATTTTATGGCCGTCATAATGTTATGACGCCGTTCAGAGGAGAGCCCAGGCTTGAGTTAAGTAGAACGGAGCACTTATGGGTTACTACCCTTGTGCCATGATGATGATCCGTTGTATAAACCAAACAGTCAAACCGTGTCTGATGAGTCTGTCCACAACATTATGTCTGTACTATGTGTACTACTCAGAGTAATCTACTTGATAATCTACTCTCTAGTAATCTGGCGAAGTCTCTGTGAGTTCTGTCTTCCGTGTTCACCGGACCGTGACACCCTATATTAATAGTATTCGTCAATGACTGAAATTATATTCTCCATGCATCCCTAAGCTTTTCTCTATTTTTCTTTCATATGGCATTCTAAAAATTATACTAACTGTCAGTATCACCTTCCAACCTTCATTCCCACTTTATGCTCAGTGCCAAACAGCAGACTACAGGAATGGAAAATAACTACCTGTGAAATATGCGTCCTGGAAAATCACAACCAATACAATGAATACAAGAATACCAGCATTGTTGAAATAGTTGGAACAAGACTGTTCTTAATTACTGGGAAGACAGAATGAAGGGGTTTGGCTAGGTAGTAAGAATACAGCCAAACTAAACTGTATATGCGATTTTCTGCAGCAGAACATCTAGACAGAAGGTGAAAAGAAGAGATTGACCGACAGTGTACTTTAATACTGCAATAATAAGTACAAATCCGTCATTCATGCCAGTTCGACAAATAATGAAAACCATGACACTGGGCTTCAACCTGGTAATAGTGTGATGAAAAAAGATAACCAGATTTTTTCAGCATAAGTCATATCCTTCTTCTTTCATTCGCTTGAAATAGATTATCTATTTGGAATACTATCTCTAGTATGATCTTCACTGTCTTTTGTAATTCTCTCAATGACCCATAAAGTTTCTCTTCACTGGTGTTTGTCTTGGCCATAAGTTTTGCCTTGATATGTTGTATTTGGGACTGTCTTGATGGGTTATCTGTTGTCTCAGGGACCAATCCATATGTGCACATGGCTGATTCGCCAATCTTTAATTTTGTGTACATATGGCTGCGAAGTCAATGGTGCCCTGTTCTGAGGTGTAAAATAATGACTTGCCTGGTCTATCCATGTGGTAATCCTCTTGTGCCATTTTGATGACTTTCTGATTAATTTGATTATTCTCTTCTTCTGTTGATAGAGGACTCGTACATCAGGCTATTCTTCATTTGTATATTTATTAGTTTGTTTGTCAGCTTTCTCATTTCCAGGAACTCCACAGTGGGACAGTATCCATGGTATAGTTATTTTACACCTGATGCCTAGGTTTTAGAGTACAGTCTGTATACCTGGTAATTTTCCAGATTGGAATGCCTGAAGTACTGCTCTTGCACCTGTCATGAATACCCTGGGTTGTGAAACATGACTGGTCTTTAGCAGTTTCTCTGCTGCTGTCTTGATGGGCTCGAACTTTTGACTCAGGAAAATCACCACAGCACATGAAGTCATAGCATCTTTTTCTCACCTCTTGATCTTCTAGAATTTGCTTTTTCTGCTCTCTCCCTCAGCTCGCAGTGATTCTGTTATACTGTTTTAGTCAGGATGTTGTAATAACTGAGACTCTCAAATTTTGAATTATTGACTGTATTGTTTTGTTTCAGGTTTGCGGTAAAATCAACATATGACAATACCTGTACAGCTTCAGAGCTGCATAATCAATGGAGTCAGCAATGAGTTTGGATGGGAAGTTAACTGACTCAGAAAAACTGTTGAAAGCACGAGAGTACAAAGAAAAGGGCAATGCGGCTTACAAAGATGGGAAGTTTAATAAAGCAGCAGGTAGCTATTACAGAGCCATCCTTTATCTGAAGGGCCTAAGCATTAACTGCCCAGATATTCTTGCAGGCCTGGCAGCAGTAGGTGGAGATGGTATACCTCAGAATTCCATACCAAAGATGTCAACAGAACTGACGGAGGATGCTCAAATGTTAACTTGTGAATGTCATAACAATTTGGCAGGTAAAAGGCTAGTTTTCTTCTGCTGTTTGTCTCTAGGCTCTCAGCCAACTTATGCTCTTTCTGATGTTTTGTCATCTCCAGCAGCTCCCTCAGTGTTATCCTCATCTGCTCTGTCTTTAATAGAAGGTTACTGGGCTTTAGCATCTGTGGCTTAGTCGCTGCAAATGTACTTCCTAATGCCGGGTGTGATCCCAGTTGCGGACTATGTGTCTTGAGTTGGTTTCGATACTGGTACCGAGAGCTGAACATTGAGAAGCAGTGGCAAACCACTAATCGTAAAATTTGCTTAGAAAACCTACAACAGCCCCAAAATTCTGGAGTTGGTTCTGCAATGTACTGTTAAGGATATGCAACTAACTTCACTGGGGTTAAGCCCTCTCGCCTTGGGAACACTAACAAAATGTATTGTGACCTCATTTGAATTCCAGAAACAAAATCCTTTAAAAAAATCTAACATAGGTCACTAATAAATTTGCTAAAAATGTATGTATCTTTAGATCGTTAAATTGTTTTGGAAATCTATTTTTTTAAATACATGAAGGGAGTAACCAGTAAACATGAACAGGGTGGAGCATTGAATGGGATACATTCCCCAGGGCCTGAAAACCTGTGAATTGGGTAACTCATGCTGTGACCTCTGTCAGTGAGACTTAAGGATAAACTTGACGTCAGCTTGACTTTAGAAAGCAATCTGACTCAAAGTAAAACTCCCAGATGCTAGTTTTAATTAATACAATAATATCCTGACCTCCTAAATGTTTGCACAGGTGGGAAAACAGCCATTAGCATTAATTATTTATCTTTAAAAAAAAACAGCTTACCACAGACAGGTTCCAACGGTTCAACACATACTGTCATGATTAGACCTTTGTCTAATCTCATAACCTTGTGCTGGGTTCTATGAAGCTTTACATGTTCGTCTACCCTGCTCGAGTACCTCGCGTTTCTACGAGTATTTGCGTTACCCCGTTTTTCTGCCATATCTCGAGGTTTCCCCCTACCTTCTTAATCAGGGAATCCCTGTGTGAAAATATCCCACTGCAGGAAGTGACATTTACAAGGAATTGAGCCCAGATGGAATTATTGGTTTTGCAGCTTCTCAGGGCAAAAGGGGCCTGGACTGGGTCCAGTTAAAAATAACCAAGATCTAAAAGCATCTCTTTATGTTGCATCCTAATCCACAGACTGCTCCTCACTTTGGCTAACACTACATGGATCGCCAAACCTTTCGGAAACCATGAAGTTCCAGCACTGGTCTCTCACACCCTGCTGGTTTCTGAGCTTGGGGATGAAAAGAAGGTTCTGCAGCACCATGTCTGTAGAGATAGTACTTTAGTAAGGTTTCTGAGCAAAGTATGCACCAAGCACCACAAAATGAATGCCCTTTTCTGGGACCTGACAACCCAAACGTCAATGCAGAAATGACACATTCAAAGCTGACAGTCCTCCAAAGGTTTCACAACCAGTCAACAAATGATTGGGGAATAGTTAGGTAGAAAGGAATGTCAGTCACTTCAAATCCTTCTGAGGATCTATGTGTTGAAATGGTTAAGCCATTTGTCTTATGCTAGAAACACATCCTTCATTTTGAGTGAAGGTGTTTTGGAGATAACTGGGGTGGGTGTTTCATCAACGGTATTGCAGAGTTTTATGCTTTGTGCAGTGCTCTTGACAGGCAGTCAGCCACTCTATGGAGAGAGACAACCATGTGGGATAATGCCTGGTGCATTGAAGTAGATGTACTATTTTAGTATCGATGTAGTTATGGCCCTTGTCGATTGGGAATTTTTCTGGCCAGTATTTATTTCTGGTGGCCACACACATGTCAGATGTTTAACTGGCCAGACAGAAATGTGATTTCTATCTGAGATAGTCGGCTAAGTGATTGTGTGTATTCTTGTTAAAAGCACCTTCAGGTAAGTGACAAAAGGTACCTTCAGATAAGTCATTAGGTACATCAGGGTTATTCAACTTGCGCTCCTCAGAGGCCTAGCAAATGGCCTGCGGATCATTGCTAGTTGTGTTGTATTAATGATCTTTCTATGCTGAGCTTCTGGCTTGTGAGAATCTCCATTTTCAAAATGTTGGCCCCTGAGTAAACTTAGTTGAATAGCCCTGAAATACATGACTATGTGAATCAAAGTGCATGTTTGATAAGTCACAAAGTCCATCATAGGCAAGTTACAGTGTGAGCCTCATGCTGAATCACAGTGCACATTTAGTTGGGCCACAGAGTGCATATTCGGTTGAGTCACAAAGTGAAAAATCAACTTACAAAGTACACTAATACTTACTGAGTTGACCATCAGGTGAATCACATAGCATACCATCAGCTGAATCACATAGTGCACTATCAGCTAAATCACATAGCATACCATCAGCTGAATCACATAGTGCACTATCAGCTAAATCACATAGCATACCATCAGCTGAATCACATAGTGCACCATCAGCTAAATCACATAGTGCACCATCAGCTAAATCACATAGTGCACCATCAGCTGAATCACATAGTGCACCATCAGCTAAATCACATAGCATACCATCAGCTAAATCACATAGTGCACCATCAGCTGAATCACATAGTGCACCATCAGCTAAATCACATAGTGCGCCATCAGCTAAATCACATAGTGCACCATCAGCTAAATCACATAGTGCACCATCAGCTGAATCACATAGTGCACCATCAGCTAAATCACATAGCATACCATCAGCTAAATCACATAGTGCACCATCAGCTGAATCACATAGTGCACCATCAGCTGAATCACATAGTGCACCATCAGCTGAATCACATAGCGAACCATCAGGTGACTCACAAAGTATAGCATAGATAATAGTCTGAATTGTGACAATTTCTTAACAGGAAGGTCTCCATGGTGAAATGGTCAAGTCGTTTGCCTCTGTCTCTGAAGGTCGTGGGTTTGTTTCACAGACATGAAGTTCAGTCACGATTGCAGTTTCCCCGGAGTTAACAGAGTTCATTATTTGTGGAACACCTTCAGCATGCCATTTTGCAGAGTTATATGGGATAATGTGATGCAGTGAAGTTGATCCGCTCATCTTTAACTGTAATTCATTTGTCGTGTCAAGTTGGTCACCGAGAAGACTAGAGTCAGTTTTGGAACATACATTTTTTTGTCATAACTCTGACTTTAAGATGACCACCAAAAAAAGAGATAATTAATTGGTTTACTTTTGTTATCCACATGTGTACTGATTAGTCACAGTGTTCAGGAGGTAGTGTAACTGCCTCTCACTCATAAGGTGCAGAGTTTGTAGCCATTTACCACCAATACTTTGACAAGGCAGACTGCTCTCAGTCATGGGTAGTGAATTAGATACCTAGTATTCCTAGATAAGGGTGAACAAGTAGAAGGACCCTTGTGTTTGTTGCACATAATCTCTTGATAGCTGGAGATCAAAAGCAAAACAGACTGCATCCCATGATGAGGTGGGGGATGAAACAACAGCTTGATAACTAGGAACCTACACTCTAAGGGATGAGACACTAAAGTAAAGGTCCTTTTTTCCACGCCTTTAAGCTTTTAGGGCATATAGGGCTAGACCCAAATTTTTATAGAAAATCGGTACGATGGGTGATGTGGTCAGCATCATGACAGCTGCCTTTACTTCCCAGTACCTACTCAAGGCTGGGTCGACCTGGGAGTCAAGGTCATTTTTGAAAGGGATGAGACTTTGCAAAAGTCAAATCCTTAACATCTTTTTTTTTTTCCCAGCAGCAGTCTTTGCTACAAGATTTTCAGCAAATTTTACATGAAATGTGTATATTTTGTTGAATATTTTGTTTTTGAATGCAACAGAGAATCAGAATATATTAACTGAGGAACAAGAATATTAGCAAGTTCAATATGTAGATGACAGTCCTCCTTTCAAACAGTGTAAATGGACTGGAAAATTCAATCCTGTCTGTCCAAAGACACGAGGAAGATCCAAACCCGCTTCCTAATTTAAATGAAAAAGACAACAGTTATGTGCTCATACAAAAAATTGCACGTCACCCAAAAATAAAACATTGTAATAAACAGAATAAAATAAGTAATTTAAAATGTCACAGACTTTGAATACCTAGGCTCCATGGTCTGAAAGAACAGACACTGCTCAACAGAAATTAAAATGATTATGGCCATAGAAGTGCAGAGATTAAATAACATTCAAAGCCTATGGCTAAGCACCAGCAGGCAAATCAAAATCAAATGTTGATAGCATGTATCTTCCATGTAGCAACATACAGTTGTTAGTCATGGACCAACTCACAATCATCAAGGAAGGAAATAGGGACATTTGAGCTGAAATGCTGTAGAAAGATTCTCAGAATATCATGAACCAATAGAAGAGAAATACTGACATCCTGAAAGATCTTAACATCAAGGAACATGGGCTCATAAACAGCATCTTGTCTCTGAATCTAAAATACTTTGGCCATATCAATCACCACAGTGGTTTTGAAAGAACAGTAGCCTGGTAGCAGGTAAGAGTTGCAGGGGCTGACTATCGTGAAGATAGGCCCAAGATTTTAAGGACAATTTGGCCAGGAAAGGGGCATGACCTAGGATAGTTGGCTAGGGACCAAGCTTTTTTCAGCCAGGCTATGATGGGGTAATGTTCTGTAAGGGACCTGCTATGGAACAACAACAAAACCAGAATGTGTAAATTGTAGCTGATGGTTGGTACTTGAAACCTGACACCCTGCCGGCTGTAAGGAGTGAGAGGCTGTGGATTAGGAAACAAAGATAACCACACAGCATTGAGACTGCAGGGTCACATGAAACTAACCGGGAAGACTAACCTGAGCAGCAAACACCAGCAGAAGTCAGATGTGTCTGTCGAAAGGCACAAATATTTCAGCCATGCTGTAAAAGAACACAATGCATGTAGGTTTTTGGAAGAACAAAAAAAGAAGAGGACGAACCTGACACTAATTTATACAATAGCATATAGACATACATTGTGCTTATAAACATGTGGAGTACGACAATTAAGAATTATTTCACGTAATATTTTTTGTTTTGCCTGTACAGATCCCTCATGTTTGAAATACGTAGAGCTTTGCAAGGCAGGGATGAGGAAGCATGACAGGGATATGGCAGCACGCTTCAAAAATATGTTTACAAGTTGACCGCAAGAGAAAAATCCCATTTGGCTTTTTTTGTCCATCAGAAGACCTACAGTGATTTACATTTATTTTGAGTGTAAGTGTACATGTATGATTGTAAGTGTACATTTATGATTGTGCTTACACCAGCAGAAAAAGAGAACAAAACAGACTGACACAGAGAAAATTAGGCACAGATGAAAAAGCGTGACACAGGTATGGGTAAAAAAAAATGTTTCAAGTTGATTCAGAGAGAGACAGCAATCTCATTTTGAATACCTACAGTAAAGAAAAATACTTGATTTACATGTCACTGTTTGTTTGTGTATACACAGAGAGAGAGAGTGTTAAAAAAATGTTAGTTGCCTATCCTTTACAAGACATTGCAGAACCAACCCTAGCATTTTTTCCTCTTGTGGTTTATTTAGGCAAATTTACATCCAGTAGTATGCCATTGCTTTTTGGACGGTCGGCTTCTTGATACCACTGTCGAAACCAGCGCAAGGTCCGCTAGGATCGAACCCGGCACCCCAGCCTTACAAAGCACGTTCGCTATGCTTAAGCCACAGATGTCAACAGAGAGAGAGTGAAAATGAGACAGAACGGCACAGAGAGAAGGAGACCAAGATGAAACAGAGAGATACAAGTTGTTTGCCCAATAGGGGAGATGACTCTCCCTGACATGGAGACTTAGGTCAAAACTACTACTTGGATCTGTGCAATTTTTTTCAGTTTTCCACCTTCAGGAAGATTCCTGGTTATATAGTCCGATAGTTGAGTTTTGTTTAATGAAATTATTGCTTACTAACGGGACAGTTCAGTATAGTTTTACTGAGCATAATACCTGTACCTACCAACACTGGACAGCAGATTCCAGCAGTTGTGGTTCAGACAGAACAAGTTATAGTAACAACTCTCTGGGGTTTAAAGAGTTCTTGGTCTTACTCTTCTTCTTCCCCTGCTTCACTTCCTCTTTTACCGCTTCGGGTGTCAAGTGAGATATGAGGTTCTGCTTCTTGATTTTCTTATTGTCTCGACCATAGACATATCATGCTAGTGTAGAGTTTCTGTGATGTTGTCTTTCCAACTTGCTTGAAGAACTAGGTTAGATCATTTTGCATTTCAGTCCATTACTTATGTTGTTTGTTACTTTTGGTTGACTAAATGAAAGTTATTATCATTATCTTACATGACAGCTCATGAATATAATAAATGTTCAATTACTTAAATGTGTTTCTGTGTTTGTTTTTCTGAAGGCTGTATGGATGGGTGGATTGAGTTAACTGCACATGGCGTTATCGCCAGTGGCATGGTAACACTTCACAATTTGCCCACAAAGATTGAAACTGTGAAGCCACAGCAACCGTCCCAAAGGATCTCCTAAACACCTGCATTCTTGGACTGCATGGCACCCAACCCCCCCCCCCCTTCCCCCTTTTTTTTTTCCTCCTTCCTACACCACTAGTTAACCTCATGTTTTACTGATTATCGTTAACTCTTTTCACACTAGAAGGTCATAGTCAATCCCCCAGTGAGTCATTTATGGAATCAACATATTAATCATATACAAAATACACAGCCGGCTTAATGACAGTCGGCGTCATCACTTAGGCGTTACAAACACGCTTCATAATGTTAGGGTGCCAGGTTCGATCCCAGCTGCGGACGATTTGTCTTGCGTCCGTTTCGACCAAAACCTTCTCCAGAATAAAGGCCTAGGTGCTGACGTCATCAGCTTGACATGACTTCACCACCCATGGGTAACAAAACTTTCTGTGCTCACTCTGACAGTCTGGTTTTTCAGTGTGTTCCCGGCTATCCCCTGAGTACTCCCCACAAAAATTCTAGAAATAAACTTGAGAATACAACATCTATATAGGTATACACAATATGACAACATAGAAACAGAAAGTACAACAGAAACTACTTATTTTTTAGCTGCAGTCTGTCCCATTATGTAGTTACATAATCCTCTGTAAATTAATGGATGAACTTAGCCTGTTTTCTTTTTTTTGTATGAATTATTCAGCAAGGATGTATCGTTTTAGACTTATTCTATAGTTATTTTAAAAAAAACATTTGCCAGAGATGGCAGCATTTTGGAAGCAATGTTTACTTTAGAACAACCCTCACTACAGACGCCACCTATTTCACTTGTAAACTGCATGAAACAATATGCATAAGCAATTTTTTTGTGATGTTTTCAGGCTAAAAATTTTGTTTACAGCTCAGCTGATGTAAGCTTCAGCATAGCTGCATATGCTACAAAAGTCAAAAAAATTATAAACTTTGAAGGCTATTTCAAACTACCACGGTTAAGCAGCTGCATGTAGTCTGTGGACATTGCACCTGGGTCAATGACCTGTCCATCGGCAGTAAAGCCTTGTATGCAGTACACTAAATTTTTTTGTCCAGCTTACTAGAGACAAATCTAGCAATTGACACCAGTGACTCCTCTGAACCTCCTGAAACCATAATTCACAGTCATTTGGGTTTATGTGGGGGGGGGGGGGGGAAACACCCTTGTTCACATCCAGCTGAACAACATCAGTAATTATGTCATCCCTATTTTCCTCTTCATTGCTGCTAAGAAATTCTGACAGTTAACGGATAGGGAAATCTCTATTAGTTGACGAGGACATGCTTGACAGTGAGTAAACTTGTATTTCTTGTCTGCTTCTAAAACTTGCAGAACAGATACTAGGTAGTTTGCTCCAGATAACTGGCAATATTAGTTAAACCGAACTTATAAATTGTCAGTCTGCAGCTTTACAAGAAGTATAAAACTGGCTTCTGTGGTTGCAGATATTTGATTAAAGAAAGCATTATCGTCACTGTATACAGCGGGGCACTGTGTGTTTCCTTGGTCTGTTCAAAAACTCTAATAATTTAGAACTAAAGGAAAAAGTACTGTAGTAGCAGTACTCATTTTTACAAAATTATCCTTTTTAACCTTCAGGGTTATAATTGGGATATTGTATTCATCGAGCTCCCGTCGTATTCACTATATCTTTTATGAATTATGAAATTAATCAATTATTTAAGACAATAATGTACTTTATATTAATTATTGTTTCAAATATTGCTTTGTGTACACTTTTTGGGAGGTTATGATTACGATGACAGTTGTACAATTTATATTCATATAGCCTTTCTAACAGTGTCGCATTCAAATAGTATATTTATTATGTTCTTAGAATATGAACCGGATGTTCGTCAACTCATTTGGTGTGGACGTCATATGACTAGTGCCCTTGACACACCAAAATCTCCATTGATTAAACTGGTTAACGTAATGGTCTTCCCTCAAACCGGCGACCGTGTCACCGTGTCCTTTATTCAAACGCTGGTTGTGTCTTTCAGTTTAAACAAACTACCGTAAACAACCAAATAGCGCGTCCCGATTTCATCAATGTTTTCAATTTTTAGAATTTCAGGCTTTCGTGGCGATATTTATTAACGTGTATGTTTTGATCTTGCTGAAGAATCAAAAGGGAGAGAGCGATTGAGCAGCGCTATTTAACGAAGTTTACTCAGTGGCCAAAAATTAAAAAATTGAGACCATCAGGGACTGAGACAGCATAGAAAGACCATTAATACAATACAACTAGCTATGATTCGCGGGCCACTTGATAGGCCTCTGCGGGCCACATTTTATCCGCGGGTAGCCAGTTAAATAGTCTTGTCCTAGTGTGTTCTATAAGCGAGACTGAAACCTCACAAATATACTCGCCAGAAACAGACTCTCGTCAATCCATAGAACAATATTTCCTTTTGGTACTGCCAAATCTCCAGAACTAGATGCAAAAACTAAAGGGCATTCGTGACCCAAATCCACCAAATCCGTTTCCCAAAGGTTTTATTTCAGATTAGAGAAGCATTTACTAGTGAATCTGGCCACCATCATCATCATCAGGTGCCTTGCCGACTGGCGTGGGTGTTCATGCCTCTCCATAATCTGCGATCTCCTGCAGAATGTATCAGTTCGGGTGCCGACACACCTCCATGCCAAGCAACAAGACTGCCAAGCATCTTCTCTCGTTGTCTTCCTCTATCCCTCCTTCCACAGATCTTTCCAGTGGTCACAACATGTTCTGTTTTCCCTCTTTTCATAACATGGCCGAAAAATGATGACTGTCTCCTTCTGATGTCTGTGACAAGTTGTCTTCGGGCTCCCGCCTCTTTCAAAACCTCTTGGTTGCTCTTTTTGGCTGTCCAGGGTATTCAAAGCATTCTTCTGTAAAACCACATCTCTGAGGCCTCTAAAAATTGGTTGGCCTGCCTACCGATTGTCCAGGATTCACATCCATATGTTAAAACTGGATGTATGTAGCAAGCAAGAATTCTTTTTCTAACTCTCAATGACAAGGATATATTGCACAAGATGTTTTTCATTTTATAAAATGCAGTTTTTGCCTGTCCAATTCTGTTTCTTATTTCAGTTATGCATCTTCCATCTGATGTTATCCATGTGCCCAGATACTTACATTTCTGTACTTGTCCTAAAATAACACCATTATGCCACCACATGCAGAAATTGCAACAGTAGATATAGATGTATTGGTAACACCGATATGAACTTAGCAGATGGTTCCCATAAACAGCTTTTGGATATTCACAGTGCGGTCCACGGTTGACTCTATTTATAGCTCCGGAAGGTCATGTGTGGTTCCTGAAGCAAGATCTGGTAATTTAGTAGTGTTGATTACTAGGACGAAATTTACATCCAGGTTACTGCCATTAAATTTTGATCAGAAACAAGCCAGACTTCTCTCCTTTAGGCGTCGCTTCATTCGTAATTTTGACGTTTTCAAATTTGCCAAAATAACTCCAGCAGAATTGTGGCCAGTAAGAATCAGAAGTCATTATAAGTATGCACTGTTAATATGGTTAGTATAACCACAAGCAAATGAGGTCGGAACCGAAAATGGGGAGCGGGGGACGCAATGTTGAGTGTGTAGGGGTACTGGGTAGCTTCTCACCGCAAGAATACGCTAGTTCATTTTTTTAATGGGACCCCAAGAAAGACTGCTGACATGAGATTCCAAGGAAAACTGCTGACATAGGACCCCAAAGAAGGCTGCTGGCATGAGACCCCAAGGAAAACTGCTGACATGGGACCCCAAGGAAGACTGCTGACATGAGATCCCAAGGAAAACTGCTGACATAGGACCCCAAGGAAGGCTGCTGACATGAGACCCCAAGAAAGACTGCTGACATGGGACCACATGAAAGACTGCTGACATGGGACCCCAAGGAAAACTGATGACATGGGACCCCATGGAAGACTGCTGACATGGAACCCCAAGGAAAACTGCTATGAGATCCCGTGTAAGACTGCTGACATAGGACCCCAAGGAAAACTGCTATGAGATCCCATGTAAGACTGCTGACATGGGACCCCAAGGAAAACTGCTATGAGATCCCATGTAAGACTGCTGACAAGGGACCCCAAGGAAAACTGCTTCCATTGGACCCCAAGGAAGACTGCTGACATGGGACCACAGGGAAGACTGCTTCCATTGGACCCCAAGGAAGTGCGTTGCCATAGGCCATGAAGAAAAACTGCTGCCAATGGATCCCAATAAATACTGGCCCTATATGTCCATGTAGTTATAAATACCCTTCACGAGATTCAGCCGAACTTTTTGGAATCTGTGAGTTCGTGAACACAAGAACATAAGAACAAGAAAAGGAAATCACAGAACTCCTAACACTAATTCATGTGTGGAGGTTATCCGCGTCTCAGCTATACTGTAGAAAGATATCGCCAGACAATAGCATCACGTTCCGTAAACAGGGACGCAGGCTACCAATTTCTCCCGCATTTTTTTTTTTTTTTCTTTATGTCCCACTTGACATCATAGATCTGAAAATGACTCAGATAATATGAATAAGATATGACTTATAAAGGTACAAAAAAAAAGAAGCCCACACAAGCATACACTGTTTCCAGGTTTGTATTTTGCCTTGTTGTTACTGCTGTTGCTGCTGCTGCTGTTGTTGTTGTTCTTCTTCTTTTTCTTCTTTTTCTTCTGCTGCTGCTGCTGTTGCTGCTGCTGCTACTGCTGTAACTACTACTACTACTACTACTACTTCTTCGTTTTTTGTGTGCTAAAGATGTTGTTGTTCGTCATCACCATTATTATTATTATTATCTTCTTCTTCGTCTTCAACTTCTGCTTCTTTGTCTTCTTTTCTCCCTTTTCTTTGTGTTATTATCCTACTCCCAGTCACCTCCTCCTTCTTCTCGTTACTCCCCTTTCGCTTCCTTCTCTGCTTCTTCTTGGCGTGTCTTCAGTTGCTTGTTCTATATTCATGAGAACATCGACAACTGCTAAGACGATGGTCTAATAACAATATGAATACAGCACAACCTTGTCTACGTTTGTTTACATTGGCAACACCTGTCTCCACCGGAAGTGTAGTGCAACAGCAGTTCAATTTTCAAACAACGATGTCACCGGGTATAAAAGTTATCAGGATCGTTTATTGGGAAATCACTACCAGTTGTGATGGGTATGACGTAACGAGTAAGCACGCACTTTCCGTTGTTGTCTTAACTACCTTGTTTGAAACCAACATAAATTTGCGTTGTTACGTTGCTGGTGTAAAAAAAAACCCAATTAATTATTTACTGTCCTCTAAGAATGTTGTTGATAGAGATGACGTTACATCGTTGGAACGGGGAGTGGGATACTTGTCGCTTACGCAATAACACGTCTCAGATAAAATATTACAACAATTGGACATTATTGATCGTGGGAATTTCCGCCCACGCGGTTTAAACAGTGAAGTAGGGCCCGGACGTGGAATGGAGTCTCACAAGTAAAGAATGCGGATGCAGTTCTAGTATTAAAGCGGATCGGACGATAATATTCCAGTCAATCTTGTCATCCCTTTGTGGGATGCAATTTTTCGTTACTTGAAGCCCTACTCTGGTTCTTTCCAGGGGCCGCAATATAGCCCGGCCATAAATGAGCTCTAATGGCTGAACGCGGTTTCTGGGACCTCTACACGGGTGATCCTCATCAACATGGTGGCACTTTGCGTCATCGGGTCTTTATCGCTTGTGTGATGTCCTGGTGGGGTAAAAGAAGATGAACAGATACTCCAGTTGCTGGTGTGATCACTTTTGAACTGAAATACTGCAGAACAACTCTCAGAATACCATCGACCAAGAAGAAGAAAAAAAACCCACTGACATCTAGCTGAGCATTGAGGAGAATTGGCTCATAAACAGCATCCTGTCTTGACAGCTGGTGTATTTTAGCCGTGTTAAAAGTCAAGGTGATCTGAAGAGAACGGCAATGGATGTTACAGCTCCCGTAAAACGAGGCAGACGCAGATTTCAGCAAAGGTAGATACAGGGTATTAAACATACATTGGCTATGAAAGGGAGTCGCCTGGCTGGACGCTAGCATGCAGATCGGAAGGTCATTGGTTCGGGTCCTGGCGCAGCTGGACTTCTTTCAAAAATGACCTTAGCTCCCAGGTCGACCCAGCCTTAAATGGGTACCAGGTACATTCTTGGAAAGTAAAGGCGACGGGCGTGGTGCTTAACACATCACCCACCAAGTTGTTAAATTGGCCTATAAAATATAGTTCTAACCCAATAGGCCCAATAAGCCTAAAGGCATGGGAGACTACTTTACTTTACTGGCTATGAAAGCCCATATGGATGGAAAACTGGTTAGAAAAAGAGACTTTTATGTGTACAGTGAAGAGACCGAGGTTTTGTGAAGGACCTGCTTACCGATGATCGTGTGACCTCTTCAATCATCTGAATCTATCACTCAGTGACCAGTGGACTCTCCTATGTCAATGTTAGACTGCGCCAACTGCATCATTAGAAGCGAGCACCCATTCGGCGCATCAACACATACGTAGCAAAATTCCGTGAAAGCTTTCAAACGTCAGCACCCATTCGGCGCATCAACACATACGTAGCAAAATGTCGTGCAAGCTTTCAAACGTCAGCACCCATTGGTCGCATCAACACGTACGTAGCAAAATGTCGTGCAAGCTTTCAAACGTCAGCACCCATTCGGCGCATCAACACATACGTAGCAAAATGTCGTGCAAGCTTTTAAACGTCAGCACCCATTCGGCGCATCAACACATACCTAGGAAAATGCCGTGCAAGCTTTCAAACGTCAGCACTCATTCGGCGCATCAAAACATACGTAGCAAAATGCCGTGCATGCTTTCAAACTTCAGCACCCATGCAGCGCATCAACACATACGTAGCAAAATGCCGTGAAAGCTTTAAAACGTCAGCACCCATTCGGCGCATCAACACGTACGCAACAAAATGCCGTGCATGCTTTCAAACTTCAGCACCCATGCAGCGCATCAACACATACGTAGCAAAATGCCGTGAAAGCTTTCAAACGTCAGCACCCATTCGGCGCATCAACACGTACGCAACAAAATGCCGTGCAAACTTTTAAACGTCAGCACCCATTCGGCGCATCAACACATACGTAGCAAAATGCAGTGCAAGCTTTCAAACGTCAGCACCCATTCGGCGCATCAACACATACGTAGCAAGATGTAGTGCAAGCTTTCAAACCTCAGCACCCATTCGGCGCATCAACACATACGTAGCAAGATGTAGTGCAAGCTTTCAAACCTCAGCACCCATTCGGCGCATCAACACATACGTAGCGAAATGCCGTGCAAGCTTTCAAACGTCAGCACCCATTCGGCGCATCAACACATACGTAGCGAAATGCTGTGCAAGCTTTCAAACGTCAGCACCCATTCGGCGCATCAACACATACGTAGCGAAATGCCGTGCAAGCTTTCAAACGTCAACACCTCCAGGTATATTTCTCCCTCCTTCCCAAATTTCAAGCCAAGCGTGTATATCAGGCAATGTTCCAAATTACAAAACATCATCATCATCTTTTGTGTGCCTTCAGACGTCACATAGGGCTAGCATTGGATTCATCCACTCTGCTTTGTTGCATGCAACTTTCTCCATATCTGACATAGAATTCAGCCAAGCATTTTTTTTGTCTCTTATAAATGATCTCTTTAGTGTTTTCCTTTGACGTCCTCTTTTTCTCAGACCTTTTGTTTCCAATTTCAGAAACCTGAGAAAAATGTTGAGCAAACAATGGGATAAATTCAAGAGAGAAGAAGAAATAAGACAAGTGGCTTGGCAACAACAGTTACACCAAGGACTGTGTTGCGTGAAAAGGGAGATCAGCAACATGGGTGAATGAGAACGTGACTTCAAATAGGTTAGGATCTGGGCGTCAGAAGCAGCACGTTAACTTTGACTTTAGCACGTTGACTTCCGGTCAAAATGGACGCCAAGCACGGTCACTGTTTCGCGTAGAGGCAAATTTTTTGCTTCTGTCAGACGATGCCCGTTGCATTTTTGATCCATTTGTAGACTGAAAGGATATAGTTTCGTCGCGTTGAGTTGAGTGCATGGCGTGACAATGTGAGCTGTGGATTTCATTTTGAATTTTCTTTTTACTGTGACCAGCGTGGTGTTGTGAGATTAAGAAAATGGCGCGTATCCTATCGCCGCAGTATTGGTGGTGCCCTAATGTGATTAATATTGATCGCGTGTGCAACGTCTGATCTGTTGGTAACTTCTGCTACCTTCGATGATAAACTGCATTTCTAATGTCAAATTGTTTGTGTTAGCACTTCTGATGGCTACAGTATGATTTTAATGCGTGTGTATGCTAGTGCATATGCTGAGACAGCAGTCTGTAGATCTCTCCACAGGGGACTGCGACGAACATACTGTGTGTTTTTCGTTGACACAGGAGCGGAGCAACTATGGGGTGACCCGTTTGCCATGAAGCTGAAACTAAGATTACTAAGATTTCGTTAAATAAATGCTTTGGCCTTAGGAGCCCTAAAATTACATGCTCTAACCGTGGAAGACATTTCTTAATGCTTGTGTCACTCTTCACTGCCATACGTTATGATTCAAGTGTCTTCCCCCATAGCACAACATAACACTTAAATTTTTGGTTAGGTTAGAGTTGGGGTTAGAGTCAAGGTTAGGGTAAGCTAACGCACGAAAACCTTAGACTTGGAAGAAACGCGCTAAAGCACAGAAAACACGGAAACCCCGCTCTTACCACACTCTAAGAAACTGGATTGTCCCGTGACGCCACTTGTGGTCTGCTAAAAAGATAGCACCTCAGATTTACCTTTCCTAGGTCATGAAGCGTACTGAAGCTCAATACTAAAGGGAGAGATGAGACGAATGTACAATCACAGAGTTACTGGTACCATCAGAACTGGAACTTTTCGCTTCTGCTGAAGATGGGGATGGAGCGCTTATGGGAATGTTCCGAGTGCTGTAATATCGATTCTTATTCAACTGGGGGTACATGGGGGTAGTCCCACACCTACAGAAACTTGTTGGGTGATATGGCCGGTGTCGTGCTGGTCGCCTTTATTTCCCATTATTTCCCATAATATTATTTGTACCCGTTTAAACTGCACCGACCTAGGTATATACCTTAATTTAAAAACATATGGAATTTGAATACACGACCAATTGACCAACAGGCTAGAGATTTGACACTGTCTTGGCTCCTTTTGAAGACAAAGTAATAGCCGTATAATTCTAATGTTCACTTTGTTTTAAACAGAATTAGAAAACATACATTCCGGAAATTGATCCTTGGGTATTGACAATCAAGGCTATTTGCTCTCATATACAAGTAGCAGTTATGTGTACCTACCTACCTACCTACCTACCTACCTACCTACCTACCTACCTACCTACCTACCTACCTACCTACCTACCTACCTACCTACCTACCTACCTACCTACCTACCTCCATACGAGAATGGTGCAACCTAGGTCACACGCATTCTCTTTCTTGGAATGAAAACGTAAATGGAAAGTAACGCAAAAAGCTTTTCGGGCAAACAGTGCACCGGGACGCCCCGAAACCTTCAGGAAAGTTGACGAGCCTAACAAACTATGCATGAAAAGTGACCTAGTGCGTCAATGGGCGGAGCTAACATACATATGGAAGATTTTCATAATAATTAACCATTTGTTTTTGCTGGAGAGTGGGGGGGGGGGGGGAGGGGGCGGGCCCTCAAGGCGCGTCGTATACCTTCGGTAGTAGATGTCCAATGGAAAGAAAACCCACTGTAAACAATAACAAGTGCTGACATATAAGTGGAAATGATCCACGTAGACGCCAGATTTCAGTAGTGTGCTCTGTCAAAATATGTCATGTAAAAGAACACAACACGTAATGTAAAAGAACACCAGACGTAATATAAAAGAACACAGCACGTGATGTAAAAGAACACAACTCGTAATATGAAAGAACACAACACGTAATGTAAAAGAACACCAGATGTAATGTGAAGAACCCAACACGTATTCTAAAAGAACACCAGATGTAATATGAAAGAACACAACACGTAATGTAAAAGAACACAACACGTAATGTAAAAGAACACAACACGTAATGTAAAAGAACACAACACGTAATATAAAAGAACACCAGATGTAATGTAAAAGAACACCAGAGATGATGTAAAAGAACACCAGACGTTATGTAAAAGAACACTAGACGTAATGTAAAGGAACACCAGAGATGATGTAAAAGAACACCAGACGTGATGTGAAAGAACACCAGACGTAATGTAAAAGAACACCAGAGATGATGTAAAAGAACACCAGACGTGATGTAAAAGAACACCAGACGTAATGTAAAGGAACACCAGAGATGATGTAAAAGAACACTAGACGTAATGTAAAGGAACACCAGAGATGATGTAAAAGAACACCAGACGTAATGTAAAGGAACACCAGAGATGATGTAAAAGAACACTAGACGTAATGTAAAGGAACACCAGAGATGATGTAAAAGAACACCAGACGTAATGTAAAGGAACACCAGAGATGATGTAAAAGAACACCAGACGTAATGTAAAGGAACACCAGAGATGATGTAAAAGAACACCAGACGTAATGTAAAGGAACACCAGAGATGATGTAAAAGAACACCAGACGTAATGTAAAGGAACACCAGAGATGATGTAAAAGAACACCAGACGTAATGTAAAGGAACACCAGAGATGATGTAAAAGAACACCAGACGTAATGTAAAGGAACACCAGAGATGATGTAAAAGAACACCAGACGTAATGTAAAGGAACACCAGAGATGATGTAAAAGAACACCAGACGTAATGTAAAGGAACACCAGAGATGATGTAAAAGAACACTCGACGTAATGTAAAGGAACACCAGAGATGATGTAAAAGAACACCAGACGTGATGTAAAAGAACACCAGACGTGATGTAAAAGAACACCAGACGTAATGTAAAGGAACACAACACGTGATGTAAAAGAACACAACACGTAATGTAAAAGAACACTACACGTGATGTAAAAGAATACAACACGTCTGACATTGATTGCTTGTCTGGATACTGAAAGTGTTAAGCTAATATTAATAAGAATATTAATAATAATAATAATAATAATAATAATAATAATAATAATAATAATAATAATAATAATAATAATAATAATAATAATAATAATAATAAAAGAGCTGAACTGCAGATATTTCTAGTAATATATTTGTAAAGTATGCAAACACATTTACAAAAGACTGCTTCAGTAAATGGTTTTGAAACGTTTAGCCTCCTAACAAAGTTTATTTGCGAGGCTTAGTCCATGGCCTAGATTTTTTGGGAGGCCCCCGGGGGGGGGGGGCTGGGCTCAGTGGCCTTAACACCTGGTTATGGCGTCCTTGGACCAAATCACTCTACGAGCATCAATTTATCTATAAATATAACATGCTTGCACTGGGTCCTCAGACTCCGTTCAGGGCATGAAAATTGGCCTTTTAGTGTTGTCCCTATTTTGACGTTGCATTGAATATGTGTGTGTCTCCATCTATACACAGTTCTAGCTTCCATCTTTACAGTCGTGTTGAAAATATCGATCCCTTTAAGTGATTAACCCAGGAAAAAGCGATCATTTGCGTCATATGGTCGTAAACACACAGCTTGTCCTCACAGTTTCATCACATCACAAGGATAGCCGTACCGGAAAGGCTGGGTGGGCTCCATGGGTCATCATTATCCGGTATATAACGCGGGGGTTCACCAAGGCCAATTTATGAATGAAACTTTCGTCGTGTGAGTGGGCCAGATATTTTGCCGCGCAAGGAGGGAAAACTGCCTTACTGGTGTGTTGTGTAATATGCTTTTGTTGTGTTTCTTTGGAGTTTTGGAATCCATTTATTTTTGTATATTTAATTTTTGTTTTCGTTGTTAAGTAAAGATTATGTTGGAGAAGTAGATTCGCTGTTATATAGTGTTGCGTTTATCATATAATTTCTGCTCGATTTGGCTTTGTTAGAAAAGCTTAACACAAACTGAAATAAAATTTTCTTTTGTTACAATGGCATTCGAAATTGGTCGAAAAATATTAGGCAAGCATCATATGTCCGCGAAGCCTTGACAAAGGGTTTAATACCCTTCACATTGCTAATTCAAACGGAAAATGGTCGACCTAAAACACGGTAAGACAGTTTAAATAACAGGCAGAATACGAGACAGATTTGGCAGACAGTAAAATAAGACATAAATATCTAAAGCGCTAAAAAACTATGAGAAAAGACAATGACAGATTCGACTGAAAAACAATAAAATATTACTGACAGAAAATGTGATGCAGCTGATAGATAATTAGATCCAAATGGAAGACTGTGAGATAAGACAACTGATTTGAATGACAGACAATGAGATAAGACGTCTGAACAGATTGACAGATGGCAAGTTAAGACACCTCAAAGTAATATCAAACAATTAATTAAAATATAAAAGAAACGGCAATCATATATATATATGCATTAAGTTTTATATTTATATACAAAAGCGAAAGCTACGGGAACACTCGTGCTAGACAAGGGGGATATTCTAAAGACCATATATGAAAGTATGTTGGCCGAAGACACGAGATTAGATGAAATAACATGGGTTAGAATTTGTGAACGAGAAATTAGGTGTGGATCCGGCAAGAAGGGACGGATAAGAGGAAGAGAACGACGTGTGTATAATCAGTGTGCTACGAGAACAGTTAGCATTTACACCTGCGAGAGACGGAGCATCTATGGGTATGCCCGGTGTGCTATGCTGTGGATTCTTAAATCAGTAATCAGCCTTAAGACGGATAGACAGACAGAGAACAGAAAAAAAGTAGAAGACAGACAGACAGACAGACAGACAGACAGACAGACAGACAGACAGACAGACAGACAGACAGACAGACAGACAGACAGACAGACGTGGCCTATGTCTTACGACTCAGATTATAATAGTCTCGTCCAGCGCCACATAAGCAAGGGGAGATTACCTCCGACGATGACACTGCACGATTACGTTTGCACTAATATTTCTGGTGTTGTCATGCGGTGAGGAAAGCCAGGTATGCAGGGGTCGTGTCCGACAAGCGGGTCAGGATAAGTTCATACTTATGGCTCGTCGGATCAAGCCACGCGTCGGCTCCAGGTGGTGAACTTCACAGAGTTGTTCTGTTAGACTGGGTGCAATGTTAAGAAGGAAGTAATTCTGGCTACAGTAGGGTGTAGGATCTGGGGTGGGCTGAGTTTAAGGCCCCCTCATCCTCACCCACTCCATACTAAAGTCGTCCTCTTGTGGGATGCAATTTTTTTTATTTGAAGTCCCACCCCGGCTTCTGCCGCAGGCCCTGAATATAACCAGGTCATAGGTGTGGCCTAGCCATAGGTATGGCCTAATAGTTGGGACCTCTCCACGGGTGATCTTCATTCGCATGGTGGCACTTTGTGTCACCGGGTGTTTGTCGCTTGTGTGATGTCCTGGTGGGGTACAACTAACTTCCTACCTACCATCCTCACCAACACACACAGACTTCACCCTCCGGGGAAGTGGGGTGGGGAGCTGAGTGGTCCCGAGGCAAGGCGTTCGCCTCAAGTGTTGGAGGTCCTGGTGACGACTGCTATTATTTCATATGGACTTCTAGTAATTTATCCTGATCTCTGGGTAGTCAGATCGTATGCCCATGTGTATTGTTGCGCACGTAAAAAATCCCCCGACAGTTGGAAATTGAAAAGAGTAGCCTAACGACGCTAGAGGACAGAAGAATGAATGAACAAGCCAACGAGAAAAGAAAGAAAGAAAATAGACAGAAAGAGTGCGGTACTGCATTGCATGACTGGGTTTCACTTCATGAGATGCAGACGACTGTATAAACAAGCAAACCGTTTTATGATGGCTGTAACTCTCCATGCAAAGCGCACCTGATACAGTGCACGACTGAGTGTGGTGTTGCACAGCAGATGGTTCACAACACATGAACAAGTTGCATTGTAGTCTCAGGCTGTAAACGAGGCTAGGAGTGGCTACAAGTTTGTTACGTTGGCGACTGAGATGAAGTTCGTGCATTGTTGTAAAAGATTCTCCATTTGTGACCAGAACAGCCTTTATAGGCCCCTGGGTAAACTAGCGTGCTGGGGCCCATTCGACAACCTCACGCTTGACATACAAAGATTATCATGTTGCCCCTGTGCTCTTGGGGCCCCAGGGTAAGTGGTCAGGTGATCCATGGGTTAAGACGGCACTGTTTGGGATTTCTCTTAATTTTCAGCATTTAAACTGCAGTCCGTAGAATTAACATATCAGCGATGAGAATCAAACCGGAGCAAAGCCCAGAAAGACCTTCACTCGTATAAGACAGTTAAAATAGTGCACCCAGCTGTCCTAAAGCAACCTGCAGTAAATTTTACTGGACGTTTGTGATCTCTTGAAGGAGATTTAACGACCGAGGGTGTTCGTTTGGAACTGCTTCTTTCAGTGCAAATGTATGTATATATATATATATATATATATATATATATATATATATATATATATATATATATATATATATAAAACACTTAGAATCACAAAGATCGCCTCTCCATCTGAGAAACTGAGGCTTCCTTTGACGTTCAAGGCAGGTGACCACAAATAAAACCATGTTCTTTAAAAGTAATACTGGAAATGTGGCTCTCCGCAGTGATGCTAAAATCAAGAGGTTAAAGTACCACAATGTTTTAGGCAATCTTTCTTTGTCAATTGCTAGAAAACTCTTAAAAGCTATATAAATCATACCTTGTTATACGGAAGTGAATCATGGACAGTTGGTAGATTAGTGAAAAATTATTTGGAAGCTGCGAAGATGTGGGTTTATAGACAAATGATGAGAATACCCTGGACAGATAGAAAGAGTCAGGAAGATATCTTGAAAGAAACTGAGTCACGAAGAGGACTGATTGCCCACATCAGAAAAAGACAATCTACATTCTTTGGTCATGTCCTGAGAAGGAGAAAACTAGAGTACATCGTGACATTAGGAAAGTTGGAGGGGAGGAGAGGAGGAGGGAAACTAAGAGAAAAGGTGCTGGACAGTTTGAGATCATCTGTGATCATCTGTGTCGGAGTTGATTGAAGGTATAGTGGACTGAAGGCTGTGAATAGACATGACTACCAACGCCACACGGAATTGACTTTTAAGGACAGGGCGAACTATTGCTAAGTAATCATAGCTTAATACAAAAAAATATGCCCCGATGCGGTATGATACTAAATACCGCATCAATCTATTGATGACTTGTCTATAGAAAACCATACGACCACTGCGTCTCACTCGTGGAACGTTTCCTTTACACTGCTTTCATAATTTTTTGTTTTTGTTTTTCAGACATGTGAACAGGGTTTGCCGTTTCTTAAATGCGTTTAACTGATTTAGTTTTAAGAATCGAAGCAACAGACTTGAAGACGGTTCGTTAAATTGATACATTTTCTATCTTTTCTTTTTTCCCGCAGAGCCAAAAAGATAGACACATAACTACTTCCACATGAAACTGCTAGTCAACATTCCTGAAATGCTCATCCAAAGCTCCAGTAAACAATACACATCGCAGAAGTATGGCAAATCTAAAAACGTCACCGTCGCTTTCTTCATCAACGATCTTCCAGACGAGATCCTCATCCGGGTGTTCAACTTCTTCAGACCAATAGAAGACGAACTTCCTCTTCTGGCCATGGTCTGTCGGAAATGGCGCCGAATTCTACAGACAACAAGCCAGCTATGGCGCGATTTATATATAGACCCCTCAGGTTACCAGTACTATCATTTCAGCATGGTATGTTGTGTGTTTCGGGTATACGGTTTCCATGTCCAGAGACTGACCTGGTATAAAAACTCTCCAGTTTATGAAAGTATGTTTGCGTTGATACCTAGGCTGTACAACTTACGATATTTACGACTGCCGATTCTATGGACGCGTGCAGTAGTTGAAAGTCTTCAAAATCTGAACCATCTGGAACATGTGCAAATTAATGGAGGTTTTGCCTTGACCGATGGCGATCTAGAACTTATTGCGGAATCATTCCCCAACCTCCGTGACATTTCTCTTAATGCCTGTTGGAGAGTGACATCACATGGCGTGAATAGGTTTCTTTCATCTCTGAAACATTTAGAAACCTTTAAGCTAAAAATCAACTCAGGGCTTCCGTTGAATGACCTCCGCAGCGAGACGGCCATGCAAGAAGGCTGGAATATTGTACATTCTATCTCAGAGAGTGCGGATGTGCATCATCTGAGTGTCCTGTGTCTTCATTTTGTGCCCATTGAGATGGACGAGCTGTGGACTGTGGTCAAGCGACTGACCAAATTAAGGAAGCTGAGCATCAGCAACTGCGAGGTAATATACGGAGGTAATTAAGTGAAATTATACAAGTAGGTAAATAATTGGAATATTATAAATACCTGGTGTTTCATGCGTGTCCATACATAAGAAAAATCTACACATCACCAGAGCCACTATAAACATTACTTCAATAGTGCTTATATGCTATTCGGCAGAGAATGCTTTTTTAAAGGCATTTTTCTATGTATAGAAACTTCTTGGACACCAGTTATGTAATTAAAAACCACATTATGTTCATCCCAATTAAATTATGCCTGCCGTTTATCATGTGTTACATCTAAACTGCCCCTCCTGATTCTCCAGCATAGGAGTAGTGCCATCTTCATCATCATCATCACCAGCATTAGCATCATTATCATTATTCTCGTCATCCTCATCAAGTGTTTTGCCGACTGGCGTAATCTACAAAGATTCTCTAGAACTTTACGATCGCCAGCAGCAAATATCAAGTCGGCTACTTACACCCGTCAATGCAATGAGAAATGGTTCTCCAGAATATTTGTATGTTGTCTCCTTCTTGTTCTAAACCATACGTCTGTCCGGTTGTCGCAACATGCACCAATTTCTTGGTTCTCATCACGTTACCGAAGCAAACAAAACGGTGACTGTCTCTATCTGATGTTTGTGATAAACTGCCGTATGTTTAATATCCTCGCCGGTGCAACGGAGTTCTTGCTCTGTGCTGACATTCTTTAGACTCAGGCATGAGTTAGAAGTAGAACGGAGCACTTATGGGTTACACCCGAGGGCCATGACGTTGAACTGTTGAATAAACACATGAAACATGCGGTGAAGGTCTGAAAAAATGGCACCAGTGGACATTTTGAACAGTTGGTCATTTTCTAAATTTTATAAATTGCCCAAGAATATTCGTGCTAGGAGCAAACGAGGTAAGACCGAAACAATGAGGTCCATTGGCACGTGTCGACTTCTTTCTTCAATTGTTAAAATCCCCTATACCCCCCCCCCCAATCCCCTCCCCCATGCCCACTAAGCTATTATTATATCAAATGTCAGTCGAGGTTCCAATTTCCGTACGACGGGTCAAGATAAGGTAGGCTTAAGCAAGCGAGGATCAGAGACATTAAAACCATTGTATTGAAAATTAGGATCTTGAAAGAAATTTATATTTTTTTAAGGTGTCTAATGTAGTTGGGGATATTTAGAAATGGATGGTGCCCACGACGAAGTTTGCCTTGGTCTTAAGGTCGGTTTTTTTTTTTTTTTTAACTTGGAAGACTTTGCTGGAGCTTAATTTTTTTTCTTTGTGTAATGGTCGTGGTCGGGCACCTACCACTCTACAGGGAGATATCAGACCATCTGGGACAAACTTCAGTGCAATAAAACTGACCCCCCCCCCCCCCCCCCCCCTTTTTTTTCCCCCTTACAGTTAAATATCTGTTTCGACGCTTCTATCAGTGAACTCAGTTTGACCGAGTGACTCATACGCACATATTGGCTTTATCAAGGAATGCACTTTTTTTTTATATACTCATTGACGTCATAACCGCCATATTGTGTTTATCTTTGGGTGAAAAACATTGGCAAATATGAAGTAAGCTCCCACTTGTTGTGCACTGTAGCTTGTGTAGCGGTTTTTGTGTTTGTGTAGTCGTGGAGCTATCCGTCTGTGTTTTAATGGAGGATCATTGCGTAGCTTGTGTATGTGTGTGTATGTATGTGGGTGGGTGGCTTCAACTTCTTCTTGTCTTCCTCCCGTTAGACCATTGGCTTAGCATTGCACGCCACCTAGCGACCTAAAAAAGGACTCCTGCAGTGTTCATGCGATCCAAGACGACAGACCCAAATTCTTTCCCCCACCGGCAACAAGGTCGTCTACCGGCAAGCCAATAAACCACCTGGTCACGGATTAAAATGATGGGGGGAGGTGGGGAGGGAGGTCTGTAAGGATCGTCTGTGTGTTTTTTCGAATGCATTGTAAACGATTATCTAAATTTCTGTGAGGCTATTCAAAGCCCGAGTGATGACCGATAGATTTTGCAGCATCCAGGACAAAGAGCTGGCAATGTTTGATAGTGGTCACCTGTCCAGGGAATACAGAATTTGGTCAGCAGGGGACCGCAAACTGTCCAGACAGCAAGGTCGATTAAAGCTGTCCAGACAAACGGAGTATGGCAGTTTTTCTTCTTCTTCTGCATTCGACATCAGTCATGCTAAACATTGAGTCCCGTCTGGGTCAAAAATAGGATTGTGCGTTTAAGGTCGCCACCGGTCCCCCATAGCTTCTTTCGCAATGTGGATCCCCTGGGCCAGATCCACAGTCTTTGCTGGGAGAGGTGTAGTATGGCAGTCATGTTTAATAGGGAGGAATCGACACATACGCTTAATTCAGTTGCCATTGCATTGTCGAATTTACGACTGGTCTTAGTTCTTAAATTCTTCAGATATCTTCATTTTTGATTGTATCTCTTCTTTTTTACTCCGTTAAACTATATTTAATTCCTATCGGCGACACTTTACAACGTAAGCAGTAGGACAAAAGATGACAGAAGAAATTACTACGTCATCTCATCTCTATTGTTATGGTGTTGCTTTTCTAACTTATAATTAGGGTCCATGTTTGATATTGTTAATGCAATCGTTTTCCGGACGTTGCAGAACTAAATCCAGCCTTTTATTTCTGTTGCGATGTTTCCAGGCAAATGTATGTTCAGTAGTTTGCCATTGACCTGAACGGTCAGCTATTGATACCATTGTCAAAACCAACTCAAGACAGTCTACTGCCAGATCGCCCGCAGCTGGGATCGAATTCGGCATCCCGGCATTATAAAGCGCGTTCGCAAGGCATAAGCCAGAGGGGCCGACTGATGTGATACTGGTAGAATAGAGTTGGTCAAAAAAACTATCTTTTACTAGGTCTCTGTTAGTAGACAAAGGTATCCTTTTGTGCGTTAAAAAGGTTGTTTTCGATCAAAAACCCTGATTTGGTTTTGCACATCGACTGTTGATTCCTTTACCCATTCTTATTTATTTAGGCATGGGGGCGTCTGCTGTGTGTGTGTGACTGTGTGTGTGTGTGTGTGTGTGTGTGTATACGCACGCGCGCAAAATCCGAAGCTCTAATGTCAGAGCCAGCATAAAACACACAGTGTATAAGTTTCAGAAGTTAATAAGAAACTCAATCGGCTCCAGGGCTTAGAGGTTAGTGAATGCGGTTAACAATTGCATGAGCCTCATTCCCCGCGATCGACGGTTTAAAATAGATCGATCTCGTGGTTTTCGGACACTGGTAAGAGAAGTATACCGTAAAGATTAGGGCCATCTCACGTAATATTCCATAAGACAAAACGTTACACTTTAGCCAACCTTTATTGTGGGCACAGCACGGTCATGTGTTATTTAATAAGGGAATCAATAAGAGAGTTTAGATGACATAGTAACAAAAGCAGAAGTGGCAGAGACCACCGAAACTTGTGTGTAAGTGTGACCGGTTTCCTAGTCTTGAGGCCGAATGGGCATATAGGGCTAGACCTTTATTTTATAGATAAATCGGCACTCGGTGGGTGATGTGGTTAACATCACACCGGCCGCTTTTACTTCGCGGAACTATACTTGGTACCCACCCAAGACTGGGTCCACCTGGGAGCTAAGGTAGTTTTGAAAAAAGTTCGGCTCCATTAGGACCCGAACCCACGACCTTCAGATCCGTCTAGCCACTACATCACGGCGGTTCTCAAAACTTGTATGTATTATAAAGTATTTCTGGAGCGACATCTGGAGTTACATCAGCCAGAACCGAATGGGAGTTGTTAGCCTAAAAACACTTAGAGACATATTCAGGAGAAGATCGGAGCACTTATGGTCAGTTTCGATGTGCAGTGAAGATGATCTCTAACATGAACTATGAAATATGTAATATCTGGAGGGACCGCTGTGAACCCTAAGGGCCGCAGGATGTGCAGTCTGGGAACCACTGAGCTGAACCATCTTGCATACCTCCGCTGTACTTTCCCCACGCACAGATTCATTCATATTCCCCCCTTCCGCGTGTGCGTAATAAACCCCGACCCGCCTGATCAAAACGTGAGCTTACATCCAACGTGATCTCATAATCTCGTATGTACAGATCGATACACGGCTTTCCAGCTGCACTGATCTATGTTGTTCATATTTGACAACACAAAAGGGCGAGTTGTGCATCCATCGGCCCAAATATAATCCATAGCAAGAGTGACGTCATTTGCCAGGTCACATTGTTTGTTTGTCCATCTGCCGACAGAGCAAACAGCTTGATACAAGGCAGGAGAATTTGCGTTCATGTTTTGTGCCCCTATTTTGTGCGCATAGCTGCTTTTATGTACGTTTTGTGTACACTGCCGTTTTCCCATTGCGTGTTTCGAATACAGAATAAATAAGAATGACCGGGCTATGGGTGGGTTGTTGGGGGGGGGGGGAGCGGGAGGGGGGGGGGTGTAGGTTAAGGATTTACTGCCGACTCTGTCAGAAAGTTGCATAGAAGTTAAAAAAAAAAACTATCTTTACCTATGCTTCATTGATTAAACCGAATTTTTAATGTGAAAGATTTACGAATTAAAAATAACATGTATTGGGAAATAGCAGCTATGAGAATGAATTAATAACCATCTGGGAACCTTTCAGAGCATAAGGAGGGGAGTAAGACAAGAATGTGTTTCTTTATACAATACATACACAACGGAATCTGTCATTGATGTGACAAGCATACTGTCCCCTACTCTACAGTCTGAACCCCAGATGCACAGATGGGTTAGATCGATTAACTTGTCCCCTTCAGGTTGCTACCTAAATAGTTACCATGCCATCCTGAGATTACAGTCTCAATCTAGGCGGCCGACCAACCAGGCAGCTACCAAATACTTACGTTTTCAGCTTTTTAAATTGGAGTGCCGTAAATTGAATAACATAGTATAATCTGACCTTGTCACTGCATTGATTTCCCTTACAAAATGTGTAAGGGGGCTTAACTCTCCCTCCTATATATATATATATATATATATATATATATATATATATATATATATATATACCCCCCCCCCCCCTATATTCTTTGAGGAAATTCTCGTCCTTTTCAGGGTGAAATTTTTCGTTATTTGAAGCCCTACTCTGGCTCTTGCCAGGGGCCGCAATATAGCCTGGCCATAAATATGGCCTAAGGGCTGAACGCGGTTTCTGGGACCTCTCCAGGGTGATCCTCACCCGCATGGTGGCACATTGTGTCATCGGGTGTTTATCGCTTGTGTGATGTCCTAGTGGGGTAGAAAGTCAGTCAGTCAGCCCCCCCCCCCCCCCCCCAAACAATGTTTTCATTGTGTCAGTACTTCTGGACAGATTCATTTCAACTACCTGCTTACATTTCCATTGTCCTTCTCCAGCATCTTCATGGTATCCGGCTGGTCTCCGGGTCGCTTCAGAAGTTCTACCTCTTCAACCTCTGGAATGTTCTGTTTGTTAGCGTCAACACGCCGGAACTACGTCATGTTACCATCGACCATGGGCTGGAGTCGATGGAACACTTGGAGATTTTCGCGCCAAGACTTCGAAAAGCCACGATCGATGGAAGCAATGTTCTCAGAACCATTAATGTCAAGGTTAGTTAAGTTCGTTGCGTATTCTTTTCAGGACATTGCAGAACCACCACAGCATTTTTTGGTTGTTGTGGTTTTTCAAGGCAAATTTTACATTCAGTAGTTTGCCTTTGCTTGCTGAACTGTCAGCTCCAGATTGATATTTTTGAAGGTTGCTTAGTGTTGCGGCTGACGCATTGCGAACGCTCTTCATTATTACGAGGTAACCAGTTCGATTGCACTGCAGATGATTTTACAACAGATCGCCTTGCGCTGATTTCGTCAGTGGTACTGAGAACCGATTGTTAAGATAGCAATGACAAACTACTACGCGTAAAACTACATAATAAAACCAAACATACAAAATTCCAAGGTTGGTAGTAGTAGTAGTAGTAGTAGTAGTAGTAGTAGTAGTAGTAGTAGTAGTAGTAGTAGTAGTAGTAGTAGTAGTAGTAGTAGTAGTAGTAGTAGTAGTAGTAGTAGTAGTAGTAGTAGTAGTAGTAGTAGTAGTAGTAGTAGTAGTAGTAGTAGTAGTAGTAGTAGTAGTAGTAGTAGTAATAGTAGTAGTAGATTTTACCCCACTAGGACATCACACAAGCGATAAACACCCGATGACACAAAGTGTCACCATGTGGATGAGGATCACCCGTGGAGAGGTCCCGGAAACCGCGTTCAGCCATTAGACCATATTTATGGCCGGGCTATATTGCGGCCCCTGACAAGAGCCAGAGTGGAGTTTAAAAATAACGAAAAATTGCATCTCACAAGGGAATGGCAGAGATAAAAGTTTTTTCTGCAACGCCATGCAAAAGGACATGTAACTAACTTCACGTAGTGTTACAACGGCTGCTTTTTTTTTTTTTTTTTTTTAGGACAGAATAATGGCTGAAATGTTTGCCTTCAGTGGACCTTTTCAACAGTATTGGGCGCATTATTCAGTAAAATTAGGAAACAAAATCAGTTATTTACTAGACGATCTTAAGCTTTTTGTCACCTTTTTTGGTGGGAGAGAAAACATGTAAATTTGTCAACAGTGAGTGGAGGGGAAGAGAAAAGGAAGTAGATGCAAAGAATAGGAGGACGATAGAATGCGATTGCCAGAAAGAAATTATAAAACTAATATACTGTCTGATATGTGAAGAAGAAGGTTTTTGTACCGGAAAACCTTATACTTAATACTCATACGACATCAGTCATCAGCTTTTACATTTATTGCATTTGTATGTTTACATTAGGTAGTCGCTGTGGCGTTGGCGGCTAGACGCCAGCCTGTAGATCGGAAGGTCGTTGGTTCGGGTCCTGACAAAAACCAGCCTTTTTTTCAAACATGACGGTGATTCCCAGGTCGACCCAACCTTAAGTGGATACTAGATGCAGTCCTGGGAAGTATAGGCGGCCGGCGTGATGCTGACCACCTCCCCCCACCAAGTGCCAATTGGTCCATGAAAATATAGGTCTAGCTCTCTGTTCCCACCACGCCTAAAGTCGTGGAAAAGGGACCTTTATTTTACTTTACTTATGTTTATATTAGGTACAGACACTGTTTTATTGAGGCACAGATAGATCATTACGGTCTGGGGATAATAGTACTGCTGTGAGTTACAAGGGGATCTGGCCGGCGCTCAACACTCATGGGAAAGACGAGACGGATGTGCAAACAGACAGTTACTGGTGCCATCGAAATTGGAAATCTCCGCTTGCTGCTGAAGACTGGGACGGAGCGCTTATGGAGGAGTCATGTGTGCTTTGATGTCGCTTCCTAATTCAGCATTTAACATTCAAATTTTTTATTCCCACCTCAGAGCGACAAATTGTGTTTCCTAGAGTTGTCCAACTGTGAGGTCCTGGACATGAGGAACCTCAGGGACGCTCTCAGGAAAAACTCCAACCTGGTCTGTCTCCGAGTCGGCTGTCTGAGTCAGGACAGTCTGCTACTTGACGAGGACGTGGTGCCCAATTTACAGGTGAGTTATATGTGTGAATGACTTCACTTTTATTTCCTGGTTGATAGGTAATATAATCCGACTTACATTCTTACTTACCTACAAAATCTACATACGCATTCACCACCCCATTTGCCTATCTACCTACCTACCTACACATTTCATACTTACATACCCACCACCAGCCTACTCATTTGCTTTCTACTTACCTCCCTTAATCTACATAGTCTCCTACCAATTAACACGTCGTCCTATCTACTTACACAATCACGTACATATTTTCCTACAAAGGTTCTTACTTATTTACTAGCTTCGTAAATGCCTACTGGCTTACGTAACTACTATCCTACCAACCCGTTTTCATGAATACCTATATACTTACCTACCTGCCAATTATCTCTTTATTTACTCACCTAAATACAAGTCTGCCTGCTTACATCCCTGTTCGCGTACACGCCTCTCTTCTTTATGATCGTCAGATCAACTTAGCTATCTAGTAGATCGGACGACCGATTGACAAAATAACCGACCCACCCACAGACCGACATACCTAAGCACCCACCTCCTTACCTGTGTATCTACTCACCTGACTTCGTATATAAGTGCTTTTACATCTGCACATCTCACCCACAGAAGCCGCCGTGGCGTAGCGGCTAGACGATCGCCTACGGATACGAAGCATATGGGTTGAAATTATGACGGTGTTGGACTGTTTGTAATAAATAACATTGGCTCCCAGGTTGATCCAGCTTTAAAGTGCGTGAAATGTCTTGGGAAGTAAAGGCGGCCGACGTAATGCTGACCACACCACCCACCAAGTGCCGATTGATCTATAAAATATAGGTTTTGCTCTATACAGGTCTACACCACCCACCAAGTGCCGATTGGTCTATAAAATATTGGTCTATGCCCAGTACGCCTAAAAGCGTGGAAATGGGTCCTTTGCTATACAGGTTTAGCCCGAAGGCTCGGAGAAGGGTCATTTTTTTCTTACCTAATCTGAATGAACAATTACATAAAACATAACAGATGTATGAAGTTCGATGGCTCCAAATACTTGCTTCTGCATTCTCTTAAGTTAAACTCGTGTTTGCCACTAGGAGCTGTGTCTGCTGGGTGACTTCTCCTGCGAGGCAGTTCACCTGCGCAGCCCCTGCCTGCGACTCTTCCACACAGACGCCGACAACGACATCATCACGCTCAACCACATCTACATCACCGCCAACCACCTGTGCAAGGTCGCCTTGGTCGGTATGCCGGCTCTCAGGACCATGACAATACAGGTAGGTCCTGGTGTCAACTGGTCAATTTTTTAAATACAAGAGTGTATTTGTTGTTGATGGTGGTGTATTGGGACAGCTAGCTCCCCTCTTACAGCATAAGACAATCCCAATCAGCACAAAGAGACATCTTATTCAAAGCATTTTTATTCCAACTCTGTGCTACAAGTGCCAGACATGGTCACTCACTACAAACTCTACAACAGCACGATGTGCCTATTGTCGAGGCGGCCAGAAGAGCTAGAAACAGAACCTTATATCTCCCTCGACACCCACAGCGGTAAAAGAGGAAGTGAAGAAGAAGAAGAAGATGGTGGTGTTATTGTCGTTGCTGAGTAGCAGCTGGCCGAACGGTTCAAAACTTTCTCATGTGGAAGAATAGGGGTGGAATCCCCGGAGAGATTAGGGATTTTATTTATGTTGGGGGCAAAATTCCTAACATGGAGTCCCTCTCCACCACCCCCCCCCTCTCCTCCCCCCCCCCCCCAGTTGTTGCTGCTGCTGTTATTGTTATTTCTGATGTTTTGTTGTTTTTGTTGCCGCTTCTGTTTTTGTTGTTACTGCTGCTGTTGTTGTTGCGGCTGCTGTTGTTATTGTTGTTACTGATGCTGCTGTTGTTGTTAGTGCTGCTGCTGCTGTTATTGTTGTTACTGTTTCTGCTGTTGTTGTTAAAGGGATTTACTGATTTAAGAATGCATAACATACCGGACATACCTTTCGCCATGGTTGTATATGCTGTCAAACTGCTGTTCGTTCACCCCTCAATGTTATCCTTACACTTGTATCGGTGTCCAGCTCCTATTGCATGCCTTTAACTTTCCCCTCTAGTATAGTTTAATATGGGAGCGGCTGGCCAAACTGTTAAAAAGGCTGGTCTCTCGTGCGGGAGACTCGAGTTAAAATCGTCGGTAATGTTGGGGGATGTTTTTTTCTGTCTGTTGGAACAAAAGTAAAATCCTAACCTACACAGTCCGTGGTACTTACTGTAGCCATGCCGTCTTAAATCCTTAGGCTCAAAGACACACCAGAAGTGGCAATTACAGGCAGTAATCGGTGCTTTCCCAATATCTCCCCCCAGATGACGTCACAGGACAGTCCAATATTTTCTAGGGTGGTAAGAGCGGGCTTTCCCGGCTTTCTGATGCCTTTAACAACCCCAAAACATATAAAACTAGGCCTAACCCCAACCAGTCTACGTCCCACAAGAGAGTGCAGCCTAGGTCCCACAAGAGAGTGCAGCCTAGGTCCCACGACTGCATGCAGCCTAGGTCCCACGACTGCATGCAGCCTAGGTCCCACGACTGCATGCAGCCTAGGTCCCACGACTAGATGCAGCCTGGGTCTCACGACTGCATGCAACCTAGGTCCCACGACTGCATGCAGCCTAGGTCCCACCACTGCATGCAGTCTATCTACCACCCCCTAAAATATTCGCCTGTCTGTTGGGGGGCAGGGAGGAGGGTAGTAATGGGATAGAACCCAGTAATCTTCTTCTTCTTCAGAATTCCGAGCCCTTAAGGTTCGTTGCTGCATATATCCCCCGCCTCCATTCATCTCTCTGGTTGGCCTTCTCTTTTCAGTTTGTGGCACTAAGTGTTTGCAGGTCTCTCTGGACATTATCTCTCCATCGTCTTTTTGGTCTGCCTCGTAGTCTTCGACCATTCATCTCCCTTGTGTATACAGTTTTTACCTCTCTGTTATCTGACATTCTCTCAATATGCCCCAGCAATTTCAGCCTATTAGCTCTCATGATGCCAGTGATTAATGAGGATTTAAACAGATTATGAATTCCGTGGTTGCTTCTCACTCTCCATTCCCCGCTGTTTACATCTTTGATAGATCCAAAGATTCGTCGTAAAACTCTGTTTTCGGAAACCTGTAATAATAATAAGGTAATTAATGCCTGGAATTATAGGCATTAGTGGCAGTTTAAAATTTACATTTGATAAGAGTGTTGAGTTGAGTTGAGTTGAGTTGAGTTGAGTTGAGTTCTGTTGGGTTGGGTTTACTCAAGAATTGACACTACAGCATTCGGGGCATTCCCATGCATGCTATGTCCTCATCTTCAGCAGCCAGCACAGAGTTCCAATACTGATGGTACCGGTCACAATCTGGTTACATGTCCGTCTTGCCTTTCCTCTGAGTGTAATTAGCCTGCCAGACCCTCTGGTTTTACCCAGGTGCCTGATTCACTCCACGCCAAAATAATCTTTGATAGGAGTGTAATATTTTTAATATGGCCAACACATTTCACCTCTCCCCCCCCCCCCAATCACCCCTTTTTAACTCTCTTTTTATTCCTAGTTTTTTCCAGAGCATGTGTCTATGTAGGCTACAGTAATAATTATTCTGGCAAATCTCCCATAATCCAACAGTGTGTGAGTGTGGACGCCATTGAGCTCAACTTGTGCAGCGACGACCAGCTACAACTCGACTCTTGTGTTATCCATGCTCTTGGATCCATTGGGTTCTTGAGGCTGTTCGACTGTAAGGTCAGTCATTCTTCATTTGTTTATTCTGTGTAGCTACCTTCCATGAAAGAAAACGGCGGTGGAGAGTACTGTTTTTGGAAAGCGAGGTAGAGGCAGACCTTTGCGAATGTGGATAGAAGACATTGAAGATGCACTGGCTATGAAAGCACATAGGGCTGGAGAACTGGCTAGAGAAAGAGAGACTTTCAGGAGTGTCGTTAAGACAGCAGCCACATTCTTTGAAGGACCGGTTCTTTGATGATGATGATGATTATGATGATGATGATGATGATGATGATGACCTCTCATGGACTTTGTTTTTCGATCTGATGACAATGAAAGATATAAAACATGTGGAAGTTTAATCTAGATGTAATTCACTGCCATTTCATTTTTATTTTCAAGCCATTAAGTGGAAGTGGAAGTATAAAGTGGAATGAAACGGAAAATAAAAGACGTATATATCGAAAAGGTGTTACGATTTTTTTATTTTCACCAGATATAAATGACAATTCTTTCACATAGGAAATTTAAATTATTGGAGTGAGCGAGCGAGCGAGACACACACACACACACACACACACACACACACAGAGAGAGAGAGAGAGAGAGAGAGAGAGAGAGAGAGAGAGAGAGAGAGAGAGATTTGGAAGAATATTATGGGATATCTGACAGAGGCTCCTTGATTGTATTCTGTGCTGTATTGATTTTCCTCAGGTGAACCTGCTTTCGGTGTCGACGCCTCTCGCCAGAACAGTTGTCCTGTACAGGTGTCACGTGACAGATTATGCACTACAAATGGCACTGCACGGTTGCCCCAACATCAATCATCTAAACTTGGAAAAATGTCGGAACATCACAAAGGTTAGTCACACAGTTTGGTGTCTGATAGACCCGAGAACACGGCCATTTAGTATAATAGTTTCTAATCATTTTTGACTCACAGAGCCATTTTTAGAATCAATTTCTATGACTTAGCCTCCTAGGCCTGCCGACCCAGATGTCTTGCAAGTTTTTGGTGATTAGAAACAATGTTACGGAGCGAAAGAAAAAGGGGCAGATAATAAGAAAATGCAAAGTGAAGAGATACTTAAACAGTTGCACAATGTCCACGCAATAAAGTTATATATACATATATTTTTAACTTTAAAATTCCCATAATAGTAAATTTATTCTCAACTACTTTCTGTTTCTTAATATTTAATTGCATTCATTTTTTTTTTTTTCGGGTCTTGGCTGAGCCTGACTTTTTTCAAAATTGACCCTGGCTTGTAGGTCGAGTCATCCTTGAATGGGTCCCAAGTGCAGTCCTGTGAAGTAAAGGCGGCCAACTTTGTTGCTGCTTGCATCATCTACCAAGTGCTGATTGGCCTATGAAATGTAGGTCTAGCCCTATGTGCCCTATTCGAACGAAGGCCTAAATAATGGTCCTTTACTTAGCTCCCCCCTCCCCACTACTCACAGCAGATTCCCAGCCTAAAATGGGTACCTCACACTTTGAAGGTTGTGGGTTCGTTCCCCTTCTGTGTATTTCGGTACACGGGTGCAAATTTTACGTAGATCTGTAGGGATGGTCACCGGAAGTATGGAGTTCGTGCTTTGTGCAACGCCACCTCGACAGGCGGCTAGCCGTTCTGTTGAGAGAGACCGAGCCATATGGGATAAAACCCTGTGCATTGAAGTCGATCCTGTCGACTTTAAACACAGACAGTCAGACAGACAGACAGACAGACAGACAGACAGACAGACAGACAGACAGACAGACAGACAGACAGACAGACAGACTGACTGACTGACTGACTGACTGACTGACTGACTGACTGACTGACTGACTGACTGACTGACTGACTGACTGACTGACTGACTGATAGTTTCTGAACGTACCAATCCTTTCATGTTTGTTTCTTTCCAGGTGTCTTTACAAACACCGCCCCTGAAGTTCCTCAACATGTTTGGATGCCGCGACATCCATCGACTACAGCTGGACTGTCCGCAGCTACTGGCCATCAACCTCGGACAATGTCCGAACGTCCAGTTGATCCTGGCCGGCGTGGAGCGAGAGATCACCTCCATGTGTGACAACGTCCAGATTGTCACCCCCAGTGAGAACCTGCGCTGGAGTCATGACTTTCCGCCTGAAGTTTATCTATGTGGATGAAGAGGTCTTGGGAAAACGTTGACACTCAACGGTTAAATAATCCCAGTGCTCACTGATGCCTCTAATACTCTAAGAAACTCTAACGAGAGTTCTAGTGAGCACAATGCCTGGTGAAAGAGGGAGGCGGGAAACAGAGACAATGTTTATAAGACAAATGTGTCGATCGAAACATTTTATGATAAATGCAACGGCGTGAAGAAGAAGGAGTTGAATGACCATAAAGTTGCATGACCAGCCCTAGAGCTGAACTGCGTGATGATGGCGAGAGAGAAGCTTACATTTTTTATTCAAGAATGAAGCAAAGTGTGTGTTATGAAATGAAACATGCCTGTTGTTGTTGTTGTTATTTATGAGGTGCTTTGCTTTATTTATTCTTGGCAGCGTTTTTTGACATTTGCGTTTCTTGTGAAGATATTCGATTATCGTAGATGTTTTACTGGGCTCATCGTTAGCGCGTCTAAACTCGAGCCTGGACAACTGTGGGAGTTGCGCGAGCATAGAAGTCCAGTGCTAATTTATGCAAGGGCCAGCATTCATAACGTATTCCTGGGAGTGGTTGCATAAGCTAGGCCTGGTACATTGCTGTGCCCTGGCCTCCATAATGGTGACAGGTTGTTGGAGAGGTTAAATGCAAAAGTTAAATGCGAAAAGATCGAGTTCATTACCCCCAGTCTCTCGTGCTGAAGGTCGTAGGTTGCATTTCGGAATTTGTCGTTACAGTTCGGATGTTTTCTAGATGGCTGGAGATTGTTACTGGGGCTCCAGAACTTGTCCATCTTGCGGCGATCTTATTGAGAAACCAGTCCTCCTTTTTTTTAAATATGAGATATAGTTTTTATGACAGTAGATATTCCTGTCCCAATGATTTTTTTGTTTTAAATAATTGGTTTGCTTGTTTCATGGTGGTAGAAGTTTGCTCAATTCATAATAGTATTTATGTGAATGAATGAATGAATGAATGAATGAATGAATGAATGAATGAATGAATGAATGAATGAATGAATGAATGAATGAATGAATGAATGAATGAATGAATGAATGAATGAATGAATGGTTAGGTGACTAGATAAACGAATAAATGTGCATATGACTGAAGGAAATAATAAATCAGTGAGTGAGAAAGTGAATGAATCAATGCATGATATGTATCAAAATATGCACGCACAATATTTGTGAACTTCTTTAATGTTCACTGAATGTTAACTCCAGCAATAAGTTACCAGTACTACGATGTTGGCTGCCCGCACATACTCTCAACAACAAAGCGACTAGGAACAAAAACATCATAGGATACCCTCTCCAGTACAATCGTTACCTGCTAACGTTTGCACATGTGATTTGATCACGCCTGGCCACTTGTTAAACAAGGTTTCTCGGACTTGTATCTTTTTGATTCTCATCTAGGAGATGTTAATCTACGGGCTGCAATCTTTGAGGGAGGGGTTGAAAGACAACACACTGAGCAGCAGTTGGAATACATTCATTGAGTAGGCCGGGCAGTGAGTCGTGTAGTGAACTGTAGTGTACAGAGGGTACAATTCCTGAATGCAGGCTTACAGGTCAAATGTTCGAATCTATGTTTTAAACTTGTGCTCTCAGGTTAACTCAGCCAACGCTGGTGCTTGAGTGTTATGTGTGGTAAACGCGGCTATCGTGATAATAACCATATCTCCTAAAGACCACAGTCTAATTGAAATCATTATTTTTATGATTGTTATTATTATTATTATTATTATTATTATTAGTTTGTTTCAATACTGCTGTTGTTATTTTGATCTTATAATTATTTGGTCGATTCTGGTCAACTGTGCTAAAATAGTAAAGTAAAGAACTCTTTCTCTACGTCTTCAGATGTGTTGGGCATATAGGGCCAGACCTATATATATATATATATATATATATATATATATATATATATATATATATATATATATATATATATATATAGACCAACATCACGCCAGCCGTCTTTACTTCCCATGACATTACCTACTATCCCTAAAGGTTAGGTCGACGTGGAAGCCCAGGTCATTAAAAAAAATTACCCGGCTCCGCAAACGAGCGTCTAGCCGTTTCACCACGTCGGCTCCTTTTGCTAAACATGGAGAAGAGCAATTCTTTAATATGATAATATAAATGACAAAGTGAAACATTAATTCTATTTTTAATAAGTGTCTTACCTTTATGTCCTAATTAATTATCTTTAGGTCGCCTTTTGTCTTTAAAAGGTCAAAAGTTTTTGAAATTTCTTGCTTGTGTTCAGACTGATTTTATGTAATTGTAATGACCACAGCGAGCCACACTAAAACGTTACAACGGGTATTGAGCGAGTGGAAGACCTCGGAAAATATGGAGTGATGGCATTTAGAAGAGCCTTACAGAAATGAATATCAGTCTTAATAGTGCTCTTGACAGAGCTCGTCAACGAACATCTCCCCCCGATGAGGTACAAGGTGGAAGAGAAGAAGAAGAATGACAATTTTAAGGAATCTGTAACAAGACTGGCAGCAGACAGGGCACTACAGACTGCAATGTTATACAGATACAACGGTAACAGACCCAGAGGTCGACCACGCAGAATATGGACATCAGAAATATCAATGACACTGAAAAGTACTTTATGTGAAGCGAATTGAAGGGCCCATTCCAGAGATCTCTCCCTGTCCTGACCCCGCTTGGCATTCCAGGAGTAGAGAAAAGAAAAACAAGAAGAAGAATATTTCTTTTTTAATTTATTTATTTATTTATTTTTTTGGTCCGGATCGGTCTCCCCACATGCCCAGGTTGGCCGCCCGACCACCCGAAGGATATTCTGAACGGGGAAACCGCCCGGCAGATTTTTTAAGATGGCATTGCCGATTGGGTTTCTCCCGTGATTTGTGGATGTGACCGATCCCGGGCTCTTTTGGCCAGACCAGTGCAGCAAAGCTACACTTTAGTCTTAGCCAAAAAGCCGTCTTTTTTAATTTAGCTGTGCTTATTATGTTCTTTTTCTCGATGAATATGAAGTGAAAATGTTACTGCTTTAAAATATTTGTATAATAAAAGCTGTTAATTTAAATGTTCTGGTTATGTGCATGTACTGACGGAAAACAAATGATAACATTTGAAATTTGAACAGAAGTGTAATAATAATCCCGTTATTCCCTTGTGGGATGCAATGATTACTTATTTTAAAACCCAACTCTGGCTTTTAGTCGGCTCTGTGGCTAAGTCGATGCGAACGCTTCTTAATGCCGGGATGCCGAGTTCGATCCCAGCTGCGGGCCATGGGCCTTTCGTTGGTTTCGACAGTGGTATCAAGAACAGCTGAACGACGTTTTCCGAGACCTCTACACGGGTGATCCTCATCCGCAAGGTGGCTCTTTGTGTCACCAGGTGTTTATCGCTTGCGTGATGGGTGGGGGTGGGGGTAGATGCCGTAGACTGGATTATGAAGGCTGTACCCCCAGCAGAAGTGGGATTTAACTGATCCTGACAAAGCTGCTAACTGATCTCTGGACTCCGTTGATGTGATTTCACCTCTGACCTTACCAACAAATCAGAAGCAAGATAAATTAACCTTCTATCCTCAGATAACATCTTAGGTTCTCGATGCAAATCTACCAGTAGCCCATGTAGATACTACTGCTCTGCGGAAGTCATCATCCATCCATAACCACTGTGCCCCATAGGCGCCGGGACTTGGGAACTCATTTTTAATTATTTTAATTTTTTTTTTTTATGAAGACTAAGCATCCACCAACGACCCCTAGAAAATGTGCAAGATGTGAGTATGTGAGATGTGGTCCCTAAGTTTCCCTCTCCCTCAATCATGTACGGAAACGGTATCTTAGTAAAATATTTGTTTAAACCTTTCTAATTATTTTAGATATATTAGTAGATTTATTTGCTACTAGATGTACCCGGCCACGCGCTGCTGCGGCTCAGCTTGGTTAAATTTAAAAAAAAAAAAAAAAAAAAAGAGAAAGCGCACGTTTCTATGTTTAATTTCACAATGCTTGTGTGTATACAATATATGTGTTTTTCTATTATCTGTGCAGATATAAAGATTGTTTCGTTTACCGACTCTAGAACACGCAACATATCATTGTCAATTTTTAACTGCAAAGTTTTGGTAGGTTGATATTTTGCAACATGATAACTGGCACAGAGGCTTTCAATTGCAGTACGTGCGGAGGCATCCCCGCATCCTCAAGTCTGCACGTCGCTCTGCTGCTTCCTTGGTACGTATTTGAGCCATTATTTGTCTGTTTCGCTGATGCCTGTTCTTCTTCAGCTTGATTTGCAAACACTCGTCGCACTGCTTGCGCTCCGTGAGGGCGACGACCTAAGCTTGATCTTCTGCGAGGCGTTTTTTTTTTGGAGGAACTAAAGCAGATCGATTGCACTAAAAGAAGAAAGTTATAACAAAAACATATAAAATTGCAAAACATTAAAAAGGAAACACCGAGAACTTTAAAACAAAATCCAACGAAATATTTCAATTCAAACGCTGTTTAATTGACACAGCTCAATTCCACCACCAATTATATTTAAAAAAAAAAACAGTTAAAAAAAATCAATTAAAACAAAATTAAACTATACTTACGAAATTAACGCTATCGTAGACGACACAGGTCATTTCAAACGCAATGTCATCGTAATAATCAAATCAAAATTGGAATAAATCGAAATCTATGAAAATTCAGTTTGACAATGCAATCGGAAACATTGAAATGAAATCGTAAAATTTAAAATGTGGATGGATCGTAAATGGATCGTAAATTGGAAATATTGAATTGAAATCTTAAAATATTTAGTATAGCGTTTGTTGCTTTTACATCCAATAGATGGCGCTGTCATTAACAAAAGCATGTTTTTACCTGTCACAGGTGTGGCATCTATATAAAAAAACACAAGCGTTTTCGAAAGCAACGTTCTGTCAACATTTCAAAGCAATTAACGAAGAACTTACGGAGATTTAAGATTTTGAACTAACGAACATATTTATTTATATAAATTGAGCACGTACTTATTATTATTATGATTTAAAGTAAAGTAAATGTTGTTTTCCACGCCTTTAGGCGAACTGGCAAAATAGGGCCAGGACTATATTTTGATAGACCAATCAACAGTTGGTGGGTGATGTGGTCGGCATCATGCCGGCGGCCTTTACTTCCCAGGACTGTACTTGGTACCCACTCAAGGCTGGGTCGACATGGGAGCCAAGGTAATTTCTCCCCCCTCTCTATTTAAATATTATACATATATGACATCTTATTTCAAATAAATCATTGCGTTTATTTCTCGTTCAGCATATATATTTATGTCAAGAAAAGACATACAACGGAATTAAAAGTATATTAGCAAGCTTCACAATATAACAAACACAAATAAAATGTGACGTTGCGGCTAAGGAGCTTTCATCAGCACGTACATAGATAAAACAATTCCACATAAATACACAAAATCCCTTAGCTTAGTATCTCGAAGCGGCCATGTGGATGTCTTGTCAGTAGACTGAGGAGGCAAGTGCAGCATATAATAATAGTAATAATAAGGATCTATTTTGTTTTCTTAAACAAGACTTAAGTCTCCCAGTGCCTCCACTCTTTGAAGACTATGAGGCTGAGTGACACCCTAACCCTCTTCCTCGACACCTCCTTTAAAACCCCACCCCGGTTGTGATCGGGGGCCCTAATATAACCTAACGGTTGTAGGGGTTTCTGGGACCTCTCCCCGGGTGATGCTCAACAACATGGTGGCAGTTTATGTGACCGGGGGTTTATCGCTTGATGGATGTCCTGGTGAGATTGAATCTCATCATCATCATCACCGCTCTCAGGGATTTCTATATGGCGAGGTGCCTGTCCCATAGCCGAGATAGGCAGAGCATCAGCACACATCAACAACGTTGTAATATTTGGCGATGACCTAGCTTGTGTGCGCCCAAGAAACGTGTTTCTAAAGCCCTCGTGGGATGCAGATATGCTGACCCACACGTGTTGTTACAACAGGACCATGATTCGTAGTGGTCAAGACCTGTCTACAACTCTCCACGGTCATCCTAGACAGGGATTTCCAACAGGAAGACTGACCAGCTTAGCAAGGATCGATGTTTCCAAGCTGGATTGCATCTGCATAAGAGAAAGGAGCCAAAAGTCTGCAAACAAATAAGCCGATCTGCAAAATAGTCTTATAATGAAATGAAAGTACAGAAGTGGACGAAAAACCAGGAGTTTCCCCTCAAAGTTTACTGCCGGTGAATGTGAAGAAGACAGACCAGACCGTATGGCATAGCTAAGCATTATGGTTGTCCTGTGTTCTATCATTTATCTCTGCTGCCAATTACCCGCAGCTGGGATCGAACCCAGCACCTAGGTTTTATGAAGCACTCATAAGCCACAGACACAGGCGACATAAATAAAGTTGACAAAGACGCACTAGAAATTGTAAAAAACGGACTCACTTAAAGGAAGCAGTTCAAGACACATGACTTGTTATCAGTCAAGTTAGGACAGAATACATGATAACAAGACAGCATCTTCATCATCAGGTGCCTTGCCGACTGGCGTGGGCGATCAAGCCTCTCCATAATCTGCGATCTCCTGCAGCATGTCTCAGTTCGTGTGCCGACACACCTCCATGCCATGCAACAAGACTGTCAAGCATCTTCTCTCGTTGTATTCCTCTATCCCTCCTTCCACAGATCTTTCCAGTGGTCACAACATGTTCTATTTTCCCTCTTCTCATAACATGGCCGAAAAATGATGACTGTCTCCTTCTGATGTCTGTGATAAGTAGTCTTCGGGCTCCCACCTCTTTCAAAACCTCTTGGTTGCTCTTTTTGGAACAAGACTCCGACTACGTCCAAACAGATAACATGAAAGTTAAACGAACGGAAACATAGAAGCACTGTAGATACAAACTTCAACTGATTCAATATACTCAGAGGTTTGAATAACTGATTAACATTATGACACACGGGTAGTAACCCATAAGTGCTTCGTTCTTCTTCTAATTCAGGGCTGAGTCCGAAGAAGCTCAGCACAATGTACATTCTCTGTAGCACCGGCGAGGATCATGAAATACTTTGAGTATAATGTTAACTCCAAATTTTGCCCGAGCAACGCCATTATGCAACTCTTTTTCGATTTCTAACTGCCAAGGGAGTTTTCACGTTCGCAACAATACAAACGGGCGTCCGATCTTACTACCCAGAGACCAGGAGAACTTTCTAGAAGTCTACGTGACGCCATGCCTCAAGACTACGCAGCCCCCTAACCCAAATGGTTATAATAGCCAACGGCACGGTATCTATAGCTTTCGATTTTTATGTTGTCTATTGTGTTCTTCTCTCTTTCTGCTTCTTTCTATGAGTGCCAATCAATACATTTTCTGGTACTCTATTAATATATATTAGCCAAGTACAAAGAGTTAAGGATGCAAGCGGAAACGGATGTTTGGCAGGAGAAGTTAACTCTAATTCCCCAAACAACACAACGCCAGGTGTGGAAACGAAGTCAGCTTCTGTTTCTAGGTTTGTCTTAGTAACACGTCCACTCTGTCTGAGTTTTGCAAGTATCTTTCCTAAAAAGATTGTTTGTATTTTATTGCTATGCCGATAATACAAGTTTAATATATAAGGGTTGGAATCCTTTAGTTTTTATTATATTTTCGTTACCGACTGAACTGTCTTTAGTGACCTGTCCTGACCTGCAAGTGACTCACAGCTCACTGGACTTCTAAATACGCTACTGTCGCTGTAGTTCACAAAAATTATTATAGTACATAACCATGTGTGTTCTCTTAGGTTTTACTCGACAATTTTGCATGCAGTAGTTTCTTTTAAAACGGTCGACTCGCATATGCGTTCATAAACCCAAGCCCATGGTCACGCGTTCATAAACTAAACCGAAGCGGTGACCGGACGGACTGCTAAGTATAATAATTAATAGGCTCTCCTTTGAATCATACCCCAAAATGGCGGCATGCCACATTCTGGCCATAAAATATCCGAACGACGGTGTTCGAGTATATCTAAAATACGGACTTTCTGACAAGGAACAAATCGCGGCAAAACTAGGATTACTTGACAATCAATATCAACATTTGCACACGGTACTAGTAGCAGACGATAAATACCGACCGTTGACAATTTCGAGCATTTCTGCAGACGATAATAGCAGATGATATTAGCGACCATTGACCAATTGCAAAACATTACAGACGATGAAAGCTGATTAGCAATACTGTGTTCTTCCGATTAGAGGATTTAGCAGCGGTAGATGTCAGACTTGTTGGCATGCGCCAAACGAAATTAAACTCATCGCCGAGCGTATCCCCCGCGGATGGGGGCTAAACTAGGTGCCTGGGACTCACGAGTACAGTAATTGGAGGAAGTTGCAGGAGATGCAGTAGCTGCCGCTCGTGAGTCCCAGCCATCTAGTTTAGCCCCCAACCGCGCCGCGCGTAGCGGTGCGGGGGATACCCTCGGCGGTGAGGCACACTCGCAGAAGCAGGTCGGCAAGCAACGTATCGCCGAGACCCTGTCAGAGCATTTGTTTCGTTATCCGGAGCCGGCACATATATTTTTAATAGAACTGACCCGCATTCGGATATTTTTGGATATTTTATGGCCAATTGAGCTCTCTTTCGAACGCCATCATATTAAAGCCGCCATTTTGGGGAACGATTCAAAGGAGAGCCGTATAATAAAACATTATAGCTAGAAAGACTGAACAATGGAGAAATACGTCGTAATCGAAGGCGGAAAATACATTTGATGGCAAAGATAAGCGCATAATCAAAAGCCAAATTTCTTTCTGTACACAGCAGTATACCAGCATTAGTTTGCTGTTATATTGTTTTGCGTTTGAAACTTGTCGTGTTGTTTTACTGTTAGTTTTACATGTTCTTGTCTGGATCAATTTAAACTCATTACTTGATTACTAGCTGACGGCAGTATCATTGCCCGGAATGTTTCAATAGTCAGCTGTCTAATAGGAGATATCTGGCTATCCTCCTAATAATGGTCCTAAATTATCGAGGCGAGAAAATATACCCTAACAGGGCCTCAGTCACATGTCAGTTGCGCACTTCTGGGGACTATTATGCCACCGCTGAATAGCGAACTGTCGGCAACCTAGTTTAGCCCCAATCCATGCCGCGTGAGCGGAGTGGGGGTCACTCTCGGTGGTGGCGGAGGTTGCATTTCAAGATGATGGTACTGCGCAATTGACACGTCACTGAGGCCCTGTTAGGGTATATTTTTGCCCCGATAATTTAGGACCGTTATTCGGAGGATAGCCAGATATTTTTTTCTTCGCCTTGACTGGCTGTAAACACTAGTGGAGAGGTCACACATCAAATTTGCAGCTTTTTTGGAATGCAGACTGTTGAATCTTTGCCCCAGGCAGATGCACACTTTTAAGGAAACCTTCAATTAGTCGACTCGTATTACATGTTTGTTAGGGAATCACTAGATCTTTTCTTTTTTCCTCAACAATCAGGCCACGGAACCCACACAGGGATAACAGAAGATATGAGAGAGTGGGAAAACACTGAAAGGAAAGCAACTTATATTATAACATGGAAAGATGTAATCGCACAAATTGGTACATGCTATTGCAAATGGGGAAAGACACATGGTTGTCCATTCAGGTCTGCAAAGCAGTTGACGATGTTTGGAGTTCAAAATCAGATAATTCTTATAAAACTAGTTTCATTTGTGTATTTTAGTTATGTTTTCTATTTCACATCACAGAATACTTATACTATTTTCTCATTTCCATTTTCAGGTTTTTGATTGACCTGTAAAGATTATCCAAAGTCAAAATGGACAATGATGATTGGCAGCCACCATCCGAAGCAGAGATGAAACTTATAAAAGCTAGAAGAGATCGTTCTGACAAAATCTCCAAGATCATGTCCGGCTACTTGTTAAAGGGCTACAAGATGTTAGGCTCAGTGTGCACGACCTGTGATGTAAGTCTTCTGTCCTACCTGCCGAGCATTAGGAAACTTAGTATTTCTTCAGAAAGGAAGAGAGAGAGAAAGACATATTGTCTTTTTTATGGTCAGGTATTCTTCCCAGCGTTCACTGGTGGAAAGTTCTGGTTGTTCATCCACTTCTGGACTTTGGTTCTTCTTCCAGAACTTGAGTTTTGCATGCACATCCATATGACAGGTCTGGTTTTTTTAATGTATACTGTTTGTTCCTCACCTCTCAGGCAGGTGCACTCTGAGCAGAATGGTGTTAGATATTCAATACTAACTACTAGGTATGTGATCAGAAGATATTACTTTTATTGCACATGAGTATCTCCATAAAAGTGCTTTTCCTATAGATTAGCAAAGACCATCATCATAGCTCTCAGGTTTAGGTGCTTTCCAAAATGTTGCTCTTACTCCAACACATGGGAAAGCCACCAGGCCTGTTGCCAGCTTTCCCATCTCATGAGCTTTTATGCCCAGGGCGTCTTTTATATTCTGTATCCAGTGTTGTGTTGGTCGGCCCCTGCCTCCTCTTCCAGGAACTTTTTTTTTGCGTTCACCGGCTGTAAATTCTGGCGGAATGTTCTGATTGTTTGTCCATTTCTGGAATTTAGTTTTGTTCTAGAACTTCGAGTTTAACGTACACCTAAGTTCTAACTTATGTGGTTCATTTATATGCAGACAGTTGGTTACACCTCTCAGGCAGATGCACTCGAGCATAGAAAGAAACTTCCCTAATTAGTCAGTTCTTATTACTTGCTTGGTATGGTGAGATGCAGTGCGTCCACCCTACAGTGGGACTCAGGAACACATATGGGTAACAACCAGGACATTCTACCAGAGTTTACAGCCAGTGTTTAAACAAACACTCAAAACAGCCAGTGAATGAGAAGAAGGTCTCCCTCTACATCTTTCCCCTTCATCCTTCCTGTCGTCATGACATACTTCACTTTCCCCCTTCTTGTGACATCACCATTGAATGAGATTGCTGTCTTCCTAATTAGGGCAATCATTTTTCTTTGTACATTAAATTCTGTCAAGATTTCTTACATTTCACATCCTTAATATGTCTCACAACGTCTCTTATCAGGACACCTTAATATTTGATCTTGACTGACTTGCTTCACAATTAACTGCCCCATTATGCGCAGTCAAAAAGAGCAACTCAGATGTTTTGAAGAGGTGAGGACAACTTATCACAGATATCAAAGAAGAAGACATAAGAAGAGAATCATTGATTGGTCATATGATGAGGAAAAGGAAATCGGAACATGTTGTGACCACTGGAAAGATCTGTGGAAAATAGGACAGAGAAGGCAATGCAAGAAGATTCTTGAAAGCCTTTTGTCATGGCATAGAAGGGTGTCAGCACATGAACTGATACAAACTGTTGAAGATCACAGATTGTAAAGAGGAATGATAGGCCACACCAATCAGCAAGGCACTTGATGATGTTGATTATATACAGTAAAACATAATTTGCACAAATTTCAAGGGACCTAAAAGCGTGAAAAGGGATCTTTACTTTACATTCTTGCTGGGATTAGAATATTGTTCATGTTAGCCAAGTGTGCTTCTTGTGTGATTTCATGTTAACAAGGTTTTACTATATGATGTCTTTTTCTCTAAATCACAGAAAAAGGTAGATGTGGTTGAGACCTTATAGGGGCATGTGTACAATTCACAGGAGCAAATAGATCACAGCAGTCTGGTGAGAGTGATGCAGCTAGGAGTGATGAGGGGATCTGTCCAGTACTTGATGCTTAGAGGAAAGTCAAGGTGCTAGCACCATTGGTATTGGAACTCTTGGCTGCTGAAAATGGAGATGGAGTGCCTATGGGAATGCCCCGAGTACTGTGATGTCGGTTCTCAAATCAGCTTGGTTCAGCTTAACTTTCTAAATCACAATTAAAATTTGTCTTCCTTCTTCTTTTGTCCTGCTGCTTATGCCATAAATAGTTGCACTGACAAGTTAGATGTAGTTTTTTTGTCTTTTGCTTGTTACCGAGCTTGTATTAATGTCATTGCATTTCTGTGGTGTCTCTTTGACTCCCTACATTCACGTCTTTCTTGGTCTGCCTCTTGACCTGTAGCCTGCTGTTCTGATAAAGTGCTCTGTAGCTGCTAGCTGATTTTTATATTTTTTTTCATTAACTGTTTTCAGACAATTCTGCTGCAAGACAGACAGGGCACAAACTACTGTGTGGCTTGCTCAGAGCTGGATAGCGACACAGATAAAGATAACCCATGTAAGTACCATCACGGTGACAAGCAAACAAGCAGTCACACTTGCAATTATTTTATGAGATGCCATAAACATAGTTGAGTAAGTCACAAGAGGTAGTATGCGTTCTGAATGAGTAGAAAGCATTTGAAAATTGCACTCATCCTCCCTCACCTGAATCTACACACCTGCTCATGCTGGGGTAAAAAGTAATGAACAAGCAGTGCACCACCGCATGTAGGGAAGAAGCATGGACAGAGCAGATATCATCAGTGCTATACGGACGGCTAGTGGATAATGACAAATCTCTGACACTAACACAATTGCATTACGTGGAAGTAAAATATGGTGAGGCACGTCTGTACCACCCGCAAGGTCAAGATAGGTGACGTTATAACCAGCTCCTCGTGTGTACAATCAGTAGAGGTGCCCTGGAGTGGCTGCTGCATCGGAGGACTGAGCATGCATGAGAATTCTCAGTATGCAGTGATGTTGATTGTGATAACATTTCACAGTGAGCAGAATAAAACTTCATGTCAATATTGGGGATTTTATGCTAGCCTGTGTTTGTATAAATCACCAAGTGGCACTCACTGGGTGAGGGGGTACATATAATTTAATCTTATAGTTCCTCTCGTACCTTGCGGTGTCGAGGTGAAGTACAATTTACAGAAAAGCGCCCGTTTGTGCACTTGATAAATGGGGATTCCTAGGGACTCTATAATTCTCTCTGTCCATCGCTTGCAAGATCGGCTTCTTCTTCACTTCCCATCTGGTCTGTACATCAATGCTTGCTGTGGTCTACTGTTTGCTGACATTCTCGTTATATGGCCAAACCATTTTACCTGTTGTCTTCCGAAGTAATTCAGAGCTGCTGTTACTCCCATTTTCCTCCTGATTCATCGTTTCTGATCTTATCTCTTCTTCTTATATTGAGAGCCCTTTGCAGGTATCTCTTTCAGTTGTAATTTTTATTTTCTTCTGTCATTGTGCAGGTACGGTGTTGATAACATAGTGTTGGCAAAAAGGTTGTATTGTATGGTGCTTTATTGGTTTCTTTTGATACATGTTTGTTTCTTGGTATTGGTGCCATTTGCCTAATGTTGGTTTGCTTTGTTTCACCTGGCATCATTCTCATCTGTTTTGCCAGCTAATAGTTAAATCCTTTCTTATCTTAGTATTTGGTCTTGGTTTGTTTCAGAGGGTGTTGTGTAAGCTGGATATTTATTTTTTTTTTTTTTTTTGGCTTTGGTCATGACCTCTGTTTTGTTGGCGTTAATTTTTTATGTTATGCTGTTTGCAAACTTGGTTTCAATAATTTATACGGTCTTGTAGTTCAGTTTCTGAAGTAGCAATTAGGATAAATATCATACTGGCAATTGTTACTTCCCAGGGCATTTCCAGATGCCTGTTTCAGGCAGAATGTGACCAAAATATGTATTTAATAATTGTGGGCTAAAAAATAATGGTCATGCTAGACATGAGGGTGTTTTATAACGGGAAAATATTGAATGAATCTGTTGCTGTCTTTTATGACAATTGTTGATAATTGCTTGTCTATTTACCAGTTGAGAACTTTAATTAGAGTTGTGCTTGTTTATTGTGAGACGATAGTTGCTTCGTTGATTTTATTACATTTTCTGATTGTTTTGAATTTTTAAAAAAATATAATTATAACATTTCTGGCGAATACAGTATCAGTTGGGTTGTGATAGGGATTGAAGGCTTTTTGTTCCAGCAGTTACCATACCATCTATGAGGTAGATTTTGCAGTGTTATCTCTGGTAGATAATAAGATTTTGTAGCATTGTCTTTGACTGTTAGAAAGATAGATTGTGCACTGTTGTCACTGATAGATAAAAAGATAAACTGTATAAAAAAGAGATTTAAAAAGAACAATTGATTGTGTGATGTTGTCTTTGATAGATAAGTCTCCCTCACCAGATCAGGAGTTACAGTCTGCATTTCATGTTGTCGGTTGCTTTTATTGAAATCCCTCAAACACCAAATTCCTATCCATTGCTTTAAAATAATAATAATGCACCCATCTTGCGTGTGTGTTTTGGTCACCCTAAATTTCTTCAATATAGTCGTGATATTGCAATAAAGCCTCATCGGCATGAACTTGCTTAAGACGAACACCCGATTCGTGAATACAATTTTGGTCCCTGTATGATGTAAAATTCATATTGCATATATCAGTCTCCAGTTAACATGAAATTTTTTAACATAAACTTTGGATTTTTATGACTCTTGGTATTCATGTTAATGGAGTTTTGCTTTATCAAGTATACTCACAATTTGTTACTTTTCTCACATTTGATTCTTAGAATATTTGTAATTTTTTTTCTCAGAACTCTATGTTAATTATACTATCATACCAATTCTTCCCTCTGTTTATTACATGCCTAATTTTTTAAAATCTGTTTACTTGTAGTGTTTTTAGTCTAGTCTGCTCTTTTATAATAACTAATATTAAATTATTTATAATATTTTTTCAAGTTATTTTTTTTTCAATATTTTAATTAATAATTAATTACCTCATTGATTGTCTTCTGTAATCACTTATTTCCTGTTGTTATAAGTTCTTAGTAAGTTCTCTTTTATGGATGGGGTCTCCAGGGGCAACTTCTTGACCTTCTCTTTTACTGCTTCGAGTGTTGAGGAAGATATAAGGTCCTGCTACGTGCTGTTCTGGCTGCTTCGACCATAGACACATCATAGTGCTGTAGAGTTTATCTGATGTTATCTTACCATCTTGTTCTTGCTCTGCCTCTTGCCCTATGTCCTTTTCTGTTCATATATGCCTTGTATGGTGGTATAGTATCAGAAGGCTTTGCTGAAGATTTGTTGTCTTTGTGTGTAATTTAGAATTGGTTCTGTGCCGAATTTATCTTGTATGACCTCATTCCTGATTTTATCTCTTCTGGTCACTCCTACAGTCTTTCTCAGACACCTCATTTCCATGGTTACTAATTTTTGTTTATGTTTTGTTGTGAGTGATCATATCTGGCATTGGTAGCGTAGGGTGGGAATGAAAATGCTTTGTATGAGATGCTTCTTTGTGCTGATTGGGATTGCCTTATGCTGTAAGAGGGAGCTAGGTGTCCCAATACTTGGCCTGCTTTACTACATTGAATTTTGATTTCTTTGTCCAATTTACCATGTTTAGTGAATATTGTTCCAAGATATTTAAACTCAGATGCCTGTTTAATATATGTATGCTCTAATACTATATTTAAATTCTGCTTCTTTCTTCTGTTGGCATTACTTCTGTCTTTTCAATGTTGATTCTCATCTTCTTCTTTTTCGATCCTTCTGTCAGAAAACTTATATCAGGAGGCCGGTAGCTTTTATAAAAGCTATCGTGCAATTACATTTTTCATTCATGGATGTGAGATGTTGTAAATTCATGGCTGTATCTGTAATCAAGGCCTGGTCATATGTCAATGTTGGTGATAAACAGGATCAGTGATAAGAGGCATCCCTGTCTTACTCCAGATGTTACTTTGAATGGTTTGGATGTTCCCTGATCTATTCTAACTAGGCTTCTACAATCTCTATATAAGCTTTTCCAGGGGCAATACTTGTAGATAAGGGGACAAAGAGAACAAATAAGGCCACAGCATGTCCCTGTCCAATGAAACTATACAGAAAGTTAACTCGATTAACAAATCCTGATGAGGTCAGATGTGTCAGCCAAAAGGCGCAAATATTGCTGTAAACGGGCACAACACATTTAGATTATATATGTATATCTGGGCAAAACTTTGTATTAAGTTTTGTCTCTGAGTCATTTTTTTTTTTTGTTGTTGATCAATATCTATGACCACTTATTTCTTTGTGGAATTTTCTCCAGTAACCAATCAGTCTGCTGCCCAGTCTAAGGTTAAAGAAATGGAGTTTTCTTCTTCAGCCTTGACTTCCTCTGAAGTCACGCCAAAGGAAAGTCTCAGACCTACACCTCAAAGCACTCCCCAGCACTATCAGAGCCCAGCAGGAGGAGATGCCGTGCGACCGAAAGTCTACCCAGCTAATGTTGAAACCACTCACAGCCTGTACGCTAGCCCTCAGCCACAAAACTGGCCTCTGAATCCAGACCACCAACAGAGAATACTCTGTGGTGCTACAGCAGCATCCGAATTCTTTATCAAACAGGAAATCATTGAGACAGATCCCCAAGACTCTGGGTTTCCCTCATTAGCAGAATCACGTACATCGTCCATTCCTCAGCAAAGGACAAGTCATGCCAACACTGGTGCTCAAACATTAGCGTCATCATCACCTGAAACCTCTGCATTCGTAGCCTTGCCGATAGCAAGGCTGTTAGAGAAAATTGACTGGGCCAGTAAAGAACTCAAGGACACGGCCAGCGTTGAGTACAGCGTCCAGTTATGTCTTCTCATCAAAGCCGCTGCAGAAGCCATTGTGGCAATCAGACATGCCAGGATGTAATTATGTCTGTGTCATTTAGATCTCATCAGTGATTGCTCTGCTTCTTCTTCAGAGTTCCCCTGTACCCATTTGTCCCAGTGATTTTTGAAATTTCGGCAGTAAACATGGATTTGGCAGATAATTAACTGGGTTACGTCTATGTGAGCTTTACAGAAGTGTTTAACATGACCTGTTCTTAAGCCCGTGACCTTGCCGCAGGCCCCCTCCCACCTAAATGCTGTTTTTAGCAACTGTGCTCATTCCTAGTCATTTCAAACAAGTGGCCCAGGAACACACGGAAGCAGTGCTGTTAGTGGGGGCTCTTCACAAACAAACACCTGCAGAAAACCTGGCAAGGGACATTTAGGGGGCCATGACACAAATGAGAAGCACAGGTTGTGTGCCTCTCTGTGTCACGGGGTTGAAGTGGCAGGTAGTACGGTGTGTTGTAATTTTCTGCTAAGCTGTAATATCTGAACCGTATCATTGGACCCATATTTAACTAAAATTTGATGTTGATGATAGACTTGATGTTGTTGCATTCATTTCATACTTTACAAGAATTTTTTCTGTGACCCACACAAGGCCATGAGTGATCTAAAATGTGAAGTTGTTGCATTCATCTCGTACGTTGCAAGAAGTTTGTGGTGACCCACACACGGGCATGAGTGATCTAAAATGTGAAGTTGTTGCATTCATCTCATACGTTGCAAGAATTTTTTTTAAATTTTCAAAAACAATTTCAAATAAACATATTTTGTTTCAGTTCTTGTTGTTCGTTATTAAACGTATTTTTACTATGTGTAACAGTGTTAACAAACTAGGGTTGTTTAATTTAAACTAGCTGTTGACACGGATGTTTACTGACTAGACTTTGACAAAGACCAGCTGGATTCTTGGAATCTGTCTTGGACTAGACAATAAATTACAGACTTGATGCTCTGTTGTTGCTATCCAGCTATATTGAATCATCTCATTTGCTGTTATACTTCTTCTTCTACTTCACATTCACCGGTTCTAAACTCCAGTGTAAAGTTTTGGTTATTTCATCCACTTCTGTATTTTAGTCCTGTTTCAGAACTTGAATTTTGCATGTGCTTCCATTTTCTAGATCAGTGTTAATTGTGAGCATACTGTTACTTCTGTTCTTCTCATGGAGATGTACTTTTCACTTTGAAGGAAACACCCCAGATGAGTAGACTTTTAAGACATACTTCTTGGGGAATGGGGAGGGAGGTTGTGGGTCTGTTACTTTATTTATCTCAAAATGGGGCCTCGTGCCCACATAGGGAACAGCTTTGAGTTAAAAGGGTTGGAAAACATTGTTCTAGACCAAGCGCTTGAAGAAGAAAAAATGGCTATTACAGAGAACAAGTTGGAAGAGATACGGTTAGTGAGAGGATTGACGTCATTTCACTTCAGTTTTCTACCATATGGCTCAGTCTCTCTGAAGAATGGCTAGCCGCCTGCCCAGATCATCAAACTTCTTCTTCTTCGCGTTTACCAGCTGTAAAGTCTGGCGAAAAGTTCGTCCACTTCAGGACTGCAGTCCTGTTTCAGAACCTGAGTGTTGCATATGCATCCATTTGACTGATCTGACTCATGTATGTGCAGGCTGTTGGTTGCATCTCAGGCAGATTCACTCTGACTTCAATGGAAACTCCCAATTAGTCGACTCTTACGACATGCTTTGGGTAGGCAGTGGTCTGTTCTTGTTTTCCCTAGAATGGGGCCCCGGAACCCACACGGGGAAGAGCATCACACGAACTCTGAAGCTCTAGTGATGATCCCTAGGAATATCTAAAAATTGCACCCATGAACCTAACGACACAGTCGTGATGCAAACCCACGGCCTTCAAAGTGCGAGTCAAATGGCTTGGGCACAGAGCACCCCAGAAGCAAGAGAGTTGAACTTCAACAAATAAAAACCACACAGGCAGCACACAGTGAAGTGACACAAATGCCCGCCTAAATTACTAGACGCAATATGACACTAGCTTTTCTGTACACACTCTACGTCTCTCAGAATTTTAACCTTACCTGTTCTACTTTCACTTATGTCCTACCTACTTTTATTTACCTTACATAGAATTATACCCTCGACGTGCAGGATTCACTGCGCAGGCTTGACTGTCTTTTGATTGCGTTGAGTTGTGAATCATGTTATTACCTTTTATGGTCTCTTGTTTCTGTCGCCCACCCTCCTTTCCACCCCCCACTTATAATCTCTAAATTATAATTAATATGAAGGGGGTTATTAATTGGCTTCATAAAGAAAAAGTAAGTAAACTGAATGGCCCTTTTCCTTGCCCTAGGGTGTATTCAGCATACAGGGCTCATCATTGGCATCTTTTCGTGTGTCCAGACGATAGTGTTATATTGCGCTATGAGGGGGCATGGGTCTCACAGCCCATGCCCATGGCGAGTGCGACTAGCCAGACCCGCCCGTGTACACAAAAAAAGTCTTCCACAATGATGGCATGGGATTTCAGGACCATTGTTGTCAACATTTGTGTTTAGTCTGTTTCTTTTCAGACGCTCAGCTCTCATCCTTTCTGCAATCATTTTCTCCTTCAGTCTCATTCCCTCTCGCGAGCGTCTAGCTGCTAAACCACGACAGTTCCTATGGGCTCCATAATTAACAAAAATTTAAACTGTTGTAAAGACCATGGATATAGCCATCATCATCATCATCCAGTTATGCCATTATATGTCACATAGGGCTCACAGTCTAGTCCTGCAGTCCTGTCAGGGGTGAAATCCAGTCAAGCACCTTTGGCCTCCCTCATTAGCGTTCGTCTTAGGGTTTCTCTTGGACGTTCACATTTCCTTATTCCACCGCCCCCCCCCCACCTCACCCCTAAATGTCTTAGCCAACATAATTGGGCACAAAGAAACTAGACCACAATTATAACCGATACTGCTCGCAGTAGGTTGAACGTTGCCTATTTTGTTTGTTTTGTTTTTCATAAATCAATGGATGGCTAAACGCGTGCCTGTTTAGTGAATCGCTGCCCGCCTATCCAAGATCGTCTGCATCTGATGGTCTTGGCCTGTCCTGACGCTGGGTAGACAACATCCGACAGTCCCTGACTGACAAAGGACTCAAATGGACAAAGCCAAACAAAGAAACTGCTGATAGAGAGGTATAGCGTCTACACCCTAAGCTAAAATATTGGCCAAGATGTCTGGGTCTTTTAGCCAACATATCAAACTTCAGCAAACCTTCAGTTAATTAGTTGTCTTTTAGGACATGCTTGCTAGGGGAAGGTTGACAACCCCCCCCCCCCCCACAGTATGGCTCCGTGGAAGCATTACTGGGGCCCCTTTTTTCAAAATCATGTTATGGTAACTTTCATGTTTTAATAAGATAAAGGAAGTCAATATTGTCTCTCCCCGTGTGGGTGACGGGGTCCTATTGTGGGGGAAAACAAGAATAAACCCACTGCCTCCCCAAAAAGAATGTCATAAGATTCGACCAATTAAGGGTTTTCTTCGAAGTCTGAGTGCATCTACCAGAGAGGCAAGGAGCCCAAAATTCTGCGCACAAATTTTTTTTTCTGCAATTGTCCAAAATCCAGGACTTGTAAACCCTTTGGCTTGTTACTATAGATATCACAGCCCTTCGGCCTTAATTCCATGATAGATTCTATAAATCTGGGATGGAAAATAATGGGCTTTTCTGCCCAACTCCCAAACGCGAATTTGGACCACCAGCAATTTGTCACCCGATCGCCGCGCAGGCTGATTTAACTAACTGAGCTAGCGCGCCGGGCTGTGCAGACACGCCATGTCTATTAAATTGATGTGCACGCAACACTCAAGTTCTGCAATGAGACTAAAGCCCAGAAGTGGACGAACAACCAGAACGCTCCGCCGGAGTTTACAGCCGGTGAACTTGAAACAGAAGACTTGTCTTTCTGGGGAATCAAACCTACGACCACATTGATGACAGCTATGTAAACAAATCACTGCGACACGTCCCCCCCAATTTACTAAGGTAAATAATAATAATCTGTTGGTGAACCCAAAACTTAACCATAGGCTGGGTCGACCCTTGCTGGGTGCTAATTGCATCCAGCCTCAAGTGTTAATTGGGTATTTTGTACTGTGGCATTCTGTGTTATTAAGCGATTTCAGATTGTGTTTTTCTTGTTTAGCTTGAGGATATCCCCCCCCCCCCTCTCTCTCTCTATATATATATATATATATATATATATATATATATAGATAGATAGATAGATAGATAGATAGATAGATAGATAGATAGATAGATAGATAGATAGATAGATAGATAGATAGATAGATAGATAGATAGATAGATAGATAGATAGATAGATAGATAGATAGATAGATAGATAGATAGATAGATAGATAGATAGATAGATAGATAGATAGATAGATAGATAGATAGATAGATAGATAGATAGATAGATAGATAGATAGATAGATAGATAGATAGATAGATAGATAGATAGATAGATAGATAGATAGACATAGCTATTTTCGATAGCTGTGTTGTTGTTCCTTTTGTCCGCATTCCACCCGCCCTCTGCCTGTCTTTCTGCTCCTCTCCTGCTTCTACTGCCCCATTCTCCTTCTTTGCCCTTTTGAAGCCATGTAGCTAAGTACTGCACATATTGTCATGTGGATTCTAGCCAAGACTGCCGAAATTGGTTTTTGACGTACACATTTTGTACTATTTTACTTACCAAGCAAAACTGTACTTTTGATACCACGCTTGATGTTTTGTTACGTTTTAGTTTTTCTTTTTACTTAACAATATAAGGGTTTTTTTAAAAATCGCTTATCCCTGAGAACCCTGACAAAAAATGCATTGAAAAATGGAAGTGGCCACAGCAGCTGTGTAACAAGCTGAGCGAGCAGACAAATGGTACATCAATGCTGTAATGGACACACAATTTCAATTCTGATCAAATACACACACGTGCATATATATGTATATATATATATATATATATATATATATATTATTCTGATCAAATACACACACGTGCATATATATGTATATATATATATATATATATATATATATATATATATATATATATATATATATATATATATATATATATGTGTGTGTGTGTATCAACGGTAGGCAGGCCAACGAATTTCTTGAGGCCTCAGATGTGTGGTTTTACAGAAGAATGCTTAGAATACCTTGGACAGCCAAAAAGAGCAACCAAGAGGTTTTGAAGGAGGCGGGAGCCCGAAGACAACTTATCACAGACATCAGAAGGAGACAGTCATCATTTTTCGGTCATGTTATGAGAAGAGGGAAAATAGAACGTGTTGTGACCACTGGAAAGATCTGTGGAAGGAGGGATAGAGGAATACAACGAGAGAAGATGCTTGACAGTCTTGTTGCATGGCATGGAGGTGTGTCGGCACACGAACTAATACATGCTGCAGGAGATCGCAAATTATGGAGAGGCATGATCGCCCACGCCAGTTGGCAAGGCACCTGAGGATGATGATGTGTGTGTGTGTGTGTTTTCTCAAAATATTTTAATTCTTTTAAATTTAAAAATTGTGTACCTTTTGGTGTGTTTTGATACCTTTAAAAATGTGGTACTGTTTCCAGAAAAAATTCGGCAGCCCTAATTCTAGCCGGTCATTTATGTCATACTCTGCTCCGGGGTGCCGCGGGAATGACAGGAAACGACAATGGCGAGTGAGACTATCTTAACCCTCTTGCCTTAAGTCTTCCACAAACAGAGCATTGAGTTTCAGAACAACTGTTGACATCGCATGCATTTCTAAACCCGATTTTGTTTTTAAGATACTCAGCTCTTAATCTGCAGTTTTCTCCATTAGCACTATTTCCTTCCTGACCACTCCCGCCCCCCCCCCCCCCCCCCCCCCCCCCTCAACTCTTTGTTTACATGAAAATCGGCCTGATATATTCTGTTCTCACGAATCGACCTCCATACATGAATCATTCATGTCCTAGTGGTGCACATCTTCAAATTGCAGTGTAGCAGGGATTAAAACAATGACAACAACAATATTGGTAATCACGAGACCTGTACCTAGGACGAGAACGTGAGCAGAGAAGTCCTGCAGCGGTGATGAAATGGCAGCGACACCGTTGGCATCAAAAGCGAAAGGGATATGGGAGGGAGGTGCTGTTTTCCTACTGTTCCCTGGCCAGTTTATCCACCATCTTTTCTTCTGCTATGCCACAGTCACAAGGCTGAGGGTTTACACAGTTTTACCAAAACTACTTTATGCGTGTGAAATGTAACAGTTAATCAGCATCCTGAGTGATAGCGAATCTGCCAAACACCCACAAACCACTGAAGAAACACCCTATCGATTGGGGTGGTCACCTAAACCACACGCCAGTCCTTCGGCTTCAGAATGAATATTTTATGTATGATGGACACACACACACACACACAAAACCACACAACAAATGTGCAGGTCACCAGGAGCCTTTTTTGACAATAGTGAAATGTCGCAAGTTAGTTTGAGTCGGGCACGCAGTGAGACATGATTCGATTGCAAAGACTTCGAGGAACATTGTGTGTTTGTGTGTGTAGAGGAAGCGGGGGAGGGGAGTAGTCAAATAAAATGGAAAAAAAAATGGGAGAGGGGGAGAGAAGAACCTGGAATGGCTTCATTAAGAAAGTGACAGAACTAAATTATTATACAGTTGCCTGTCAAACAGAAGACAGAACAAGATGGCGGGTTTTTGTGTGCTAGAGCTTTTATCGATACACTCCACGACCCCAACAGGTCAAGGGTTATGTTATTTGATGGTTTGGTTAACTTCGGCACGGAGATTCCCATGTGGACAGAAAAACACAGACGCTACAAGGACATTATCTGGCATCCAGACAGAATCAGGGCAGCCTGTTACACAAGAACGATCTGGATGGCATACAGGCTTCAGAAATGGTCAATCCGCCTGTCAGGCAGCGGAGTGTGCTCTGCGAGAGAAACGGTGGCAGACCCGACAGAACCGTCTAGAAAGCCAACCTTAGTTGCCGCTTCCATCTGTTGTCCACACTGGTCACGAACTTTCGTCAAGAACTTCCGTGCTTAAATTGGACTCATCAGTCGTCTTTGAATTCACAATCATTCATCAGTTTTCGTCATACCTAGTGGCACACGAGGCTTTAGACAGGACTTTTCATGCTTTCCTGTCCTGTGCAATCTTCAGTGCAGTGTTCCATGTCTTCACAATCATTGATCATTATTAAATTTGGTTACAAATTGGTCTTCGCAACTTGAAATGGACCAACAACGATGTCACAATGTGCTGGGATCCACTGTAGCACAACCAGGTTGGTATCTTAGAGTTTGTTGAGTTGACAGGCCATCTCCGTTCCATGTTATCTTGTGGTTCTCTTTGTTAGGCCTGTAGGGTTGACATGCAGTCACACAAGATGGCAAGACTGAACTCTTTGATGTCTCTGTCCTCAAGCATCCTTGTTGTTTCGGTGACAGCATACTAACATTGACTAAGGAAGTCGAGGGGTTTAGAGTGATGGTACCCATCTGTTATTGACTATTCAAATGGCTCTGTGGCTAAGTCGATGCGAACGCTTCGTAATGCCGGGTTGATCCCAGCTGCGAGCCATGCGCCTTACGTTGGTTTCGACAGTGGTATCAAGAAAGCCGACCGTCCAGGAAGCAATGACAAACTACTGGGCGTAAATTTGCCTAGAAAAAAAAAACCACACAACAGCCAGGGGCTGTTGGGGTTGGTTCTGCAACGTCCTGTAAAGGATACGCAACTAACCTATTCAGATGTATCCACTACCACGTGCCGGATATGCTACTGGCTTAAAACGGATATTTCCTTTACAAGAGTTGACAATTAAAGTGCGGTTCGTTTCTATGTTTTCTGCGTCGTTTATGTCAGTCCTACACTGAACCCGTTTCTGCTTTATTCTACATCCAAAAATAGAACTGAAAATAAAAAATTAGGCAGACCGGTTGAACTGAACAAACAGAAAGAGAATGTGAACTTGTAACCAGGTATTTGATTTGACCGAGGCTTAGGTGAGGGTTCATAAATACCGCAGTCAGTGGGACATGACTTGGAATTGTATTCTGTCCAGATAAGGCTATATTTCTTGTTCTGGATTGTCAAACTTCCCAAAGTAGGACAGCGTGGCGGAGTATTTGCAGAATACTTCAAGACTTTTTTATTTTATTTCAAAAAAGTTTATTTCGTTGAACGGCTTATAGTAAGCGTGTGTATGAATCCATTCCAGTTTTAAAATTGTGTATTTGTGAAATAATTGTTTGTTTGTTTTAGTAACATACATTATATTATTTAATTACAATGAGAGGTTTAAAGTTATATGAGAATATTATTTTCACGAATTTAATTTGCATTTTCACATCAATGACTTGTTATGACAGAAATGAAGGGCTTGATATTTTTTTTCTTCTTCATTTTCGTCTTCGCGTTTAACGGCTGTAAGCTCCGCTGGAACGTTCTGGTTGTTCGCCCACTTCTGGACTTCAGTCTTATTCCAGGATTTGAGTTTTCCGTGCACATCATTTTTACAGATCTGACTTATCTGTTTGCAGACTGTTGGTTCTTTGCCCTTCAGGCAGATGCGCAACGACTTCTAAGGAACCCCCTAAATAGTTTTCTTACATGCTTGTTAGGGGGTCAGTAGGTCTGTTCTTGTATTCCCCCACAATGGGTCCCTGGAACCTACACAATGAAAATGCGAGATTGTTCAGTTCACTTTCTTTGGCAATCAAACGTTAACTGTCACGGCAAAAGATAATGTTTCTAATTTCGAAAAATCCAGCATAAGTAAATAAAAAAAGTAAAGGACCCTTTTATCACGCCTTCAGGCGTATAGGGCATACAGGGCTAGCCCTATATTTTTGTAGACCAACGGCACAAGATGGGTGATGTGGTCAGCATCACGCCGGCCGCCTCTACTTCCCGGGACTGCACCCGGTACCCACTCAAGACTGGGTTGACCTGGCAGCCAAGGTCATTTTTGAAGAAAAGTCCGGCTCGGCCGGGGAGCGAAGCCATGACCTTCCGATCCGCTGTGCGCGTCTAGCCGCTCTGCCACGGCGACTCCAAAATCCAGCCTATCACCTCTTCATTTATTTATTGCAAGTTTTGTATTTTAATTCATACTAACTTTTGTGTCTTTATCAAGTTTCCTGTGTTGGCTATGCAAGAACAAGTGCGGCAGTTATATATGTAAGATAAACTGGACGTTACATTTTCTACACTCATTGAATTTAGTGTGTCGACATCGGCTCGCGGAATAGTTCAGATTTGTTAGTTGCCAAACAAGAAACCGGCTTAGTTTACAATGGTGAGTTTCTTTTCAACATGTTTTTCTGATTCTGCAATTTAAATTTATTATCACATCTTTGCTGCAATCAAGTTCATATGTTTTATAATATTCTGTAGGTTGTCTCGTGTGTGTTTGAAATGACGGGGGAAAAAAAAAAGGGGGGGGGTGTGGGGGTGGTTAAAGACAAACAGAAAAACACACATTGCAGAACATTATAAATAACTCTTCGCCTATGTTTGCATCTCTCTTTTCCCTTGATATTTTGTCAGATCATCTCTCCCACTCTTCTCTCTCTCTCTCTCCCAGTCTCTCTTTCTCTCTCTCTCTCTCTCTCTCTCTCTCTCTCTCTCTCTCTCTCTCTCTCTCTCTCTCTCTCTCTCTCTCTCATTCTATTTTTCTCACTGTTTATTTGTGCCTGTCTCTTTCTGAATTTCCACAAAACAGACACTACCTGACAATTACATATTCCTTCTCACCTTCTTCTTCTCCTCTACCTTCTTCTTTGTCTGCCCTGAAAAAAAAGGGGTTGGTATGATATGTTGGGGTATACAGCAAGGCTTTGATATCTGTTCCTTTCTACCCACCCGATTGGATTTCAACAAATTTGTAATTTGTCACCGTTTACGGCATGCTTCTTATGGAAATTGGCCTATTCGTTTAAACTCCATAAAATACGGTCCCTTAACCTACTCGGAATAATTACAAATTAAACTGTTTTTTCAATTGGTATAATGTAATATGTAATTATAATTTATGTAGCAAATACTTTAAAATTTTAACCGCCAATGCAGGAAACAAACATTTCCATTAAAGTTGGCTATCCCACGTTTCTCTTCCTTGTCTAAAAGCTGGAGTATTCGTCAGTTTATTTTTCCCACGCATGGACACCACAAGTACTGTTCCAAGCACCCTATGGCCTCTCAGACCACAGAGCCCAAACGCACGACACGATTCACTAGTTAATAAACCACACATTCCCAGAGTATAAACCAATGGACTGTGACATTAATACATTTATAAAACTACCTTTGGGCGCAGAGGATGGGCAAGTTGAACTTTCTTTCTTGTTCAGTCTACTAGCAAACAACTTGCATTCAGGTTTCACCGAGGAATGTTGACATACGTCGACTGCAGCTTCTCAGTCTGCAGGCCACCAGTTTTTCATAAAAACCTCAGCCCAAGCGTGAAACAGAATCAGTCACAGCTTCCAATTAAAACATAACATCAATTGGAAAAGGTGAGAAAGGAGGGGGGGGGGGCGCTTTCATCAGCACCAAACAAATAAAGATTGAAAACTACGTCAGCTTGACTAAGAGGATGACTTTAAATTTGTTACATTACCTAATTTATTTTTAACTTGTTTATATTTTTCCTTGTCTTTTTTTTTTTTTTTTTTCAAAGCCTTCTTACTTATTTTGTTTCGTAATATAGTACTGCCTATCCATACCCTTCCCCCAATATTGTATTTCTTGGTTTCATGTTGACCTCGATTGTTTAAAAGCTCTGTTTTATTCTCCGCTGAGTTACCCTAGTCACAGTTTATGTTGTATTTATTTTTCCGTTGATGAAGATTTTGGCCGAAACGTTCGATTGTATTTGTGCGCCTCATTTCCATCCCCTATGTTGAGCTTTCTGGTCGCATTTTATGTTGTGGTTAGCACTTCTTGTCTAGGGGGAATTCTGGGCTAGACTGGGGTGCTTTAACGCCATTCACACCCGCAGAGCGGTAAATTATGAGATACGTCTTGCTGGACCAGGTGACGACCTAGTAGAAACTTTCCTTCTTCTTCTTAACGTTCACTGGCTGTAAACCGGAAAGTTCTGGTTGTTCGTCCACTTCTGATTCCCCGTGGGGACCTCCTTGTGGAGAAAACAAGAATAGACCCACAGTCTCAGCAATAAGCAAGTCGTGTGAATGGACTTATTGGGATCTTCCTTCGAAGTCGGAGTTCATCTGCCGGAGCAGGAAGGAACAATCAGCTGCACACAAATAAGCCAGTAAAACGGATGTACACGCAAAACTCAGGCGCTGGCACAAAGCCAAAATCTACGAACAAACAGGACTTTCCGGGGGAGCTTACGGCCGGTATACCAAGAAGAAGACCGACTCGTGGAATTTAGCCTTGTTTTAGAACTTGTGCGTCCGTTTTACAGATCAACCTTATTTGTATACAGACTGTTGGTTTTTCGCTTCTCATGCAAATGCACTCAGACTTAAAGGAAACACAGGTCGACGTTTACAAGATGTTTGTTAATGGGACAATTAATCTACCCCCTACCCCACCCTATCCCCAGTGTGTGCTGTCTTTATAATGAAGGTTATCTACACTACACTTGATGCTGTCTTTGATTATATGGTGAAGTCCCCTTCTCTTTCACAGTGTGACTCTCATATAACTATCTAAAAGTCACTAGAACAGTGTTTTTCTAAATAGCGAGTATTAGAAACCGATCCCTCGTACGTCGAATATTGGACTATGAAGCGATTTCCTTAACCTCAAAAACACGGAACCGCACTTCGCGTAGATACAATTTTAGATTGAAATCATACTAAAAAGTTAAAAATTTTAGTGAAACGGCCATCGGCTGCTACTCGGAGTAAAAAAAAAAAAATGTGATATATGTAGGGGGATGTTGTTTCTTATACATGAAATACTGAAATACAATTGTTTCGGCTCCTATGATATTATTACTGATATGGTCAATATTTCACTCGCCACATTGTCGCATGCAGCGTCTTGTTAGCCTAGCGGAAATATAGCCACAGTGATGCATCGACTACATGACTGAGTGGAAACGGTTGTCGGACCACTGGAGATTTTCGCGTACCGATACTTGTCCGCGGACCCCCTTTGAAGAACATTGCACTAGATTCTTTTGGTTCTGGGGCCCCTTTTTGTGTGTGAGCTGACCGGGGGGGGGGTGGAGGGAAGGGGGGGGGGGGCTACTACCCAGAAAGCGACTAATTGGGCACGTTTCCTTCTAGTCGGAGTGCATCTGTCTGAGAAGAAAGGAACCAATAGTTTACATGCAAATAAGCCAAGCATGCAAAGCTCAAGTTCTGGCATGATAGCAACGTTCAGAAGTGGACGAGCAACCATAAATTTCCGTCGAGGTTGACAGTCGTTACACTAAGAAAAATAAACAGTACTAGATCAAGTGTCAAAAACCGTTGGCACTTCTCTCATGTTTGGAACGTGGAACGATTTTCAATGGCACACTGAAGGATTTTAAGTACAATATGTAAATTCACTATAAACATGAGTCTTTCTTTCTTCTTCTGCCTTTCTAGCTCCCATTGGAGCATAGGTCCTCAACCAACTAACGCCATGTTGTTCTATCATTTGCTATCGCAAGCAGCTCTCTCCATGTTCTCTCCCTCTTTCTTACTTTATTTTCAGCTCCTTTTTTTATGGGGCCTTCCTTTATTCCTAAGCCCTTGTGGGCTCCAATGCAAAGACATTCTAGTTATATTGTTCTCCGGTTTTCTCAATGTGTGTCCTATCCAACGCCAGCGTCTTTTCCTCACCTCTTGGTCCACTGGAACCTGTTTAGTTCTATCCCAATGCTCTACATTAGTGATTCTATCATTTCATTTAATTCCGTCTATTCTGCGCAGGCACCAGTTAATGAATGTCTGTAATTTATTATTAATTGCCTTAGTTGTTCTCCGTGTTTCCACCCCTTAAAAGTACTGATTTGACATAAGAATTAAAGAGTTAAAGTTTATTATTGCTTTTAATTTTTCTTGACCTCGACAAATTCCCTAATGGTAGAAAGAAACATTCAACATTGTTAAAGTAGGTAAAAACCCAGACCACAACTATAACCGAACACTGCTGAGAGCGAAAGCTGTTTGCAACAGGTTGAATATGGTCTTCTTCTTCTCCTTCTTCTTCTCCTTTTTCTTCTTTTTCTTCTTCTTCTTCTTCTTCTTCTTCTTCTTCTTCTTCTTCTTCTTTTTCTTCTTCTTCTTCTTCTTCTTCTTTTTCTTCTTTTTCTTCTTCTTCTTCTTCTTCTTCTTCTTCTTCTTCTTCTTCTTCTTCTTTTTCTTCTTCTTCTTCTTCTTCTTCTTCTTCTTCTTCTTCTTCTTCTTCTTCTTCTTCTTCTTCTTCTTCTTCTTCTTCTTCTTCTTCTTCTTCTTCTTCTTCTTCTTCTTCTTCTTTCCTTTTTCTTTTTTTTTTCAGCATTCCGAGCCCTTGAGGTTTATTGCTGCAGTTATCACCCCCTTCACTCAGCTCTCTGGTTGGCCTTCTCTTTCTACTTGGTAGCATCAAATGTTTGCAGGTCTCCCTAGACACCATCTCTCCATGGTCTTCTTGGTCTACCTCGTAGTCTACGACCATTCATCTCCCTTGTGTATACATACAGTTGTTACCTCTCTGTCATCTGATATTCTCTTACTATACCGCAGCCATTCAGTCTTGTAGCTCTCATGATGCCAAAGATCAATTATGATTTAAACAGATTATGAATTTCGTCGTTGCTTTTCATTTTTCGAATGTGGTCGATTCATATTTTTTTTTTTTCGTGCGTTTAGAATAGGCAATTAAAAATAGACAACTGATTATGAACAGCAGGGGATAACGCTATATTTAAATCTTGTTATAGCATTTCCTATAGGGTTTTTTTTTTAACGCTAAATTAACCGAGTGTCAGTGTGTGAAACTTGAGCACCCAAAAGTACGCTTATAATAGACTGTATTAGAATACAACAAAGCGAGATTTAGTTCTTTATAAACAAAATGAAAATCCCTTTTCAAGTATCATAGTGATAAAGTCTTGGTGTATGTAAGTTATGGCATAAGCGTTTGTATGTGTATGTGTGGGGGGGGGGGGGGGGGGGGGCTGACAGGCGGACGGATGGATGGATAGTTGGGAGAATGGATGGAATGAGGAACAGATACACAAACAAACATGCAGGCAAATTACGGACGGGCAGACAGGCATTCAGACAGGCAGGCAGGCAGGCAGACAGACAGACGGACGGACAGACAGACATACGGACGGACAGACGGACAGACATGATTAGAGTATGTTTTAACACGCGGCTATGAAACGTGTCGCAGACGCCAGAAAGAGGGAGTTTTAATTTTTTGATTAGATTATAAGAAGATAAATATATCATATCAAATACCATATAGAGAGAATTATAAGAAAAGGATAGAGAGTATGTTTTGAAAAGCAAATAGCTTTCACCATACGACATTGAAAACGATTATACTTTAGATTATGTGTGATATAAAAATGTTTGTGAAAGATATGATTGTTTAAGAAAGAACACATATCACTCGTTGTATTCACTACTCTTGGAGTGTTAGGTGGTCTTAGAGCAACAACCACACAAAGCTCAAGTGACTTAAATAGTAATAGATACAATATTACAATGTATACCATTTGTAAACCAAAAATCCTAAACCGGATACTGATTATTTTGTTTCCTCCAATGTCGAAGTGCATCTGCTTAAGTGGCATGGAGGCAGCTGTCTGTACACAAATTAACCAGATGTAAAAAGGATGTGCACGCACCACTCAAGTTCTGCATCAAGACCAAACCTTAGAAATTGACAAACAACCAGAACTTCCCGCGGGAGTTTAAAGACGATGAAAGCCAAGAAGAAGAAGAAGAAGAAGAAGAAGAAGAAGAAGAAGAAGAAGAAGAAGAAGAAGAAGAAGAAGAAGAAGAAGAAGAAGAAGAAGAAGAAGAAGAAGAAGAAGAAGAAGAAGAAGAAGAAGAAGAAGAAGAAGAAGAAGCAGCAGAAGAAGAAGAAGAAGCAGAAGAAGAAGAAGAAGAAGAAGAAGAAGAAGAAGAAGAAGAAGAAGAAGAAGAAGAAGAAGAAGAAGAAGAAGAAGAAGAAGAAGAAGAAGAAGAAGAAGAAGAAAAAGAAGAAGAAGAAGAAGAAGAAACGATTGGATTACATAAGTTAACTTCGGCAGATGAATTCTCAAAAGCTATATAAATCCTGTCCTGGTATATAGAAGTGCATCATGGATAGTTGACCAATTGTATAGACAAGTGATAAGAACATTCTAGACACATAAAAAGAGCAATGAAGATGTCTTGTAAAAGAAGAGAACTGATTTCCTACCTTTAAGGAGACAATCTACATTCTTTGGTTATATCGTGAGAGGGGGAACATTGGAGCACATAGTGACGGTTGGAAAACTAGGGGGGCGGGGGGAGAGATAATGGGAGACTGAGAGAAGATGCTGAACTGTTTGACAGCATGGCATGGAAGATCTTCAGTGTCAGAAATAACTGAAAGTACATAAGACAGAAGATTTCGAATAGACATGACTTTTTAACACCACACGGCATAGACTGTAAGAAAATGAAGACGATTTGAAATTATGAGCACCGCGTCAGCAACCAAGTAAACAAGGACTTGTAAGTTCTCTATTCTAAGTAGCAGGCCATGTATGATCACTGTTTGTGTGTAGACAACGACGCGTGGTGTGTAACGTTAATTGTCACGTGCACCATGAAGATGAAAAAAATCTGGCAAGATATATGTACTGCACACTTTATCAAATCAGAAAGAACTTGAAGGTGACACCTAAGTGGTTTCTCAGAAGAATGTTAAGGATCCCCTGGACTGCCTAAGTAACTAACGAGGATTGCTTGAAAGAAGCTAGTGGGAGGGGGGAAAAGATAAATGCATAGAGCTGTAAGAAAAAGAAAAGCACTGTTCTTCGAATCTGTGATGAGGAAAAAAGCTTTGGAGAATATTGGGACGATTTGAAAGATCAACAACCGTAGAAGAGGTATACGTAGACCGACAGAGATGATGACATGTGGATTGCGACGGTGGCGCAGGGGAATATCATCGGTGGAGCTGATCCTAAGGGCAAGGGGTCGAGATCTGTGGAGATACATTGTCGCTGCTGTAATTATCAACTTTGCGAAGATAGGTATTATTTCTGCAACTAGATAATTTAAAGATTGTTCGCACAGAACACATTTCAAAACTCAGACCGCGACTGAAACCAGTCAAGATCTGGAATCAATGTTCTTGTTCAGGCTTATCTATTTACTAATATGGACAGCAAGCAGACACGCTGTAAAACATTTACTCGCCACAGAGATTTGGTTTCTGAGAAGAATGCGAAGAATATCCTGGAAAGATAGAAAACAAACAAAGCAGTCCTCATCGTGTGACAAGATGAAAGACTGTTGGCAACATAATCACATAATGTAGCCACTGTACGTAGATAAGACTGTGAAGCCAAACCAATTGAGTTCTTTACATACACAACTTAACCCATTTTCCGTCCGTTATCCCCTCCCCGCTGGCACTTAAAGATTTGATCTCCCTGAGATTCAACAATCTTAGTCGGGATGGCAAGTCGAACGTGTATTTCCTAGGTACCCAGTTCAACATCATAAGAAATTATAACTGGGGCGCCACATAAAGGCTACATTAGCCTGGCGAAACCTGATTTAGTGTTCTTGTTTAAGCTTTCATCATCATGTGCCCTGCCAAGTGGCGTAAGCGTTCGTGTGTCTCCACAGACCACGATCCCAGGTTTCCTGGAACAGCTCTCTTGATGATATCCCTACATGCTATCGTTTCAGCCCAACTAGCATCATCTCTCTTGGTCTGCCTCTAACCCTTTCTCCACTGATCTTTCCAGTTGTCACGATGTTCTCCAATGTGTCTCTTCTCATTATGTAGTCAAAAAACAGTATTTGTCTCTTTCTTATTGTTGTTAAGTTATCAACAAACATTTATTTGATGACAACAGGTGATCAGTCGGGAGCAATACGGAGCTTTTCAACAAGCGGCCTGTGGGCTCAATCTAGCAAAGGCCTAAAAAGTGGCTAGCAGATCCTTGCCCATTGTATTGCATCAATAACCTTTATTTGGTGGGGCTAGAGCCTCTGGCTCGGGATGATCCCCATTTTCAAAAGTATGGCCCCTGAGTAAAGTAAGCCATGAGCTAGCGCTTGGTTTCTTTCTTTGGGTACGGTTCAATCATGAAAACCGTTTCGGAATCTCCTTTATACAACGTTACGGTGGCGCATTTTGCCTGTACCAGTTGTCTTCATTCTCTGGGCTTTCTGGGGCCAGTCACAATACTGTAAGCGAGGGCTTGGGTAAGCAAATTCTAGCGAATGTTTTCTACTGAATGTGAAAGGTTTTTTGCTCACACTTTCGACAAAAGGTGTACAAGTAAGGTGTACGTTAAAGAACCATTTTAACATCGCCAGGCAAATTAGGAATATAGGACTAGAACTATATTCTATAGACCAATCGGCACATGGTTGGTGGTGTGTTCAGCATCACTCTTGCCGCTTTTACTTCACATGACTTTCCCTTGTACCCGTTTAGGGCTAGATCGTGACTTAAGAAGTCGGTCTTTCTAGACCGTTTACCAAAAGTGGTCGTACCCTCATGCCCCTTTCCGGTAAGGATCTGGTTGATATTTTCCTAACCCACTTTCGACAGCGGAGGGAACATAAGGGCAGGATTTGGTGAAACCGCTTCGGTACCCTAATTATAACTTTCTTAGAGGTAGAATGGGGATCTGGAATTTGCCCTGCTGTGTTGCCATCCGGCATGTTACTCTTGAAGCTGCGGGAGTGTCAGACACGTAGCAGCCCGGTGGAAGGGGGAAAGGGAGAGGGGCAAACATACAGAAAACGAAGCTAGTGAATACATAAGGAAAACGAGAACCTCTTCACCCAGTGAGTTTGCTTTCTCAGATACACCATCGCTTACATCATGTTACAAAAAGGCTTTACATCTTGCATTTTAAGTAAACTGTGTGTTCTTGTTACTTGTCTTTCAGGCTTCCAAACTCACCAAGGAACAAATCGCAGGTACGTGGATGTTTGTACAGGGCAGGCAACTCTTAGTTCAACTAACGGAAACTTACGAAGGGAAAGAATTTTTGTTTGTACAAGGGGACACAAATGTACATAGAGAATCGTTATTTGTTTTATCCGGCAGTAAAAAGTTAACAAAGGACCATTATCTATTTTAACGTAGAGTAAAAAAGTAAATAGAAAAATTTGTTATCTATTTTGAGGTTTCAGTTGACATGTGTAAATAGAGAAACATGTCTGGGAAAATGTGGTTTGTAGGGGTCCGTGCTGCAGTCAATGAAATACTCTTTTCTTCTTGTTATTTATGGTTTTAACCTTTCAAAATGTAGATTTTTGTGCATGTGACTGATTCATTGACGTATCACACAGGTCAGAAATAAAACATTAGGTTTGGTTTCAGTCTCATGTTCCTATGTATGAGAAGTTTTATTGTAGATTTGTATGTTTCAAATGTTTAGCTTCTTTAGTTTCTATGTAAGATGTGTGATTTTGAATATCTCAGTCTTTGAATTGTCGTCGAAACATCATCATGTGGGATGCACTTTTTTGTTTGAAGCTTCTGCCGAGGGCCGGGGCATAGATTTGGCCCAAAGGCTGAAAGGGGTTTCTGGGATCTCTCCACTGGTGATCCTCATCCGCATGGTGGACACTTTGTGTCACCGGGTGTTGATCGCTTGTGTGATGTTCTAGTGGGGTACAAAAAACTACCTACTTTTGAACTGTAGCACAGCTACAAACCTATCACAGTTCCGAAAAGCTTAACAAACTAGACCTACTATTGCACAGTCTGTAGCACAGCTGGATTGAACCTAAACAATCATTGATGTGTAACGTGGCCATTGTCTGTATATACAGACAATGCTTAACGTGAGGTCAATCCTAAAGGACTATATAGACGACACAAAAAAGTTACACAGTAAATACAGATTTAATTATAAAAAAAAAAAAAAAACATCTGAGAATATTCAAAACTCAAAGATTCTGGTGGCTTGGCAACAACATAATTTATAAAGAAACTTTAAAAATAATCCTTGAAAGCACCGAGTAAAACGTGTGAGAAGGGGAGAGAGAGAGTGAGAGAGAGAAAGAGAGAGAGAGAGAGATAGATAGATAGATAGATAGATAGATAGAGAGAGAGAGAGAGAGAGAGAGAGAGAGAGAGAGAGAGAGAGAGAGAGAGAGGCAGTTGTAAAATGTTTAAATTTTCTTTATTGTCTGAATTTACTACTTCAAGGACAATGTAGAGCAGGGTTGTGGGAGTCATATAGGACAGGGAGTGGGGGTCGTTGGCCTGAAGTTTTAGGGCCTCATGATTAGTGCAGTCGCCACGGCCTGTGCACGTCGGCATTTTACTTTTTCCGTCTATAGAAAAAAATCCCGTCGTGATCTCACGCCTGTTGCGAGGCTTAGGTGACGGTTTCATTCATCGAGTTCCGAGATTTTTCTTCTTCTTTTAGCGTTCACTGGCTGCAAACCCCTGCGGAAAGTTCTTGCTGTTCGTCCATTGTTGGTCTTTAGGATTGTTCCAGAACTTGATTTTTGCATGCACATCCGTTTTTCAGATCTAGCTTATTTGTATGCAGACTGCTGACTCCTGGCTTCTCATGCAAATTCAATATGACAACTCCTTAGTGGTCGTCTTTTACGACATGCTTGTTAGGAAAGAAGTGGGTTTGTTCTTTTTCTTCTACAATTGCGCCCCAGAACCGACACTTGTGTTGTTATTGTTGTTTGTCGGATTCAGCCCCATGATCTATCCATCTTTTTCTCGCCTTAGGCTTAAATATTCTGCCGTAGGTCACATACACAGTTAGGACTAGCAGCAACAGTGGTGATGGTAAAAGTAGTTCTAGTAGCAGCAGCAGCAGTACTGGGAGTAGTAGTACTAGAAGTAGCAGTAGTAGTAGTAGTGGGAGTAGTAGTACTACTAGTAGCAGTAGTAGTAGTAGTGGGAGTAGTAGTACTAGTAGTAGCACTAGTAGTAGTAGTAGCAGCAGCAGCAGTAGTGGGAGTAGTAATACTAGTAGCAGCAGTAGTAGTAGTGGGAGTAGTAGTACTAGTAGTAGCAGTAGTAGTAGTAGTAGCAGCAGCAGCAGTAGTTGGAGCAGTAGTACTAGTAGTAGCAGTAGTAGTAGTAGTGGGAATAGTAGTATTAGTATTAGCAGCAGTAGTAGTAGTAGTAGTAGTAGTAGTAGTAGTAGTAGTAGTAGTAGTAGTAGTAGTAGCAGCAGCAGTAGTGGGAGTAGTAGTACTAGTAGCAGCAGTAGTAGTAGTAGTAGTAGTAGTAGCAGCAGCAGTAGTAGTGGGAGCAGTAGTACTAGTAGTAGCAGTAGTAGTAGTAGCTGCAGCAGCAGAAGTAGTAGTAGTAGTAGCAGCAGCAGTAGTAGTAGTAGCAGCAGCAGTTGTGGGAGTAGTAGTACTAGTAGTAGCAGTAGTTGTAGTAGTGGGAGCAGTAGTAGTAGCAGTAGTAGTAGTAGTAGTAGTAGTAGTAGCAGCAGTAGTGGGAGTAGTAGTACTAGCAGTAGCAGCAGTAGTAGTAGTAGTAGCAGCAGCAGCAGTTGTAGTAGTAGTAGGAGAGGAGGAGGAGGAGAAGTAGCAGCAGCAACAGCAGTTGTTTTAGTAGTAGTAGGGGAGGAGGAGAAGTAGCAGCAGCAGCAGTTGTTTTAGTAGTAGTAGTAGTAGGGGAGGAGGAGGAGGAGAAGTAGCAGCAGCAGCAGTTGTAGTAGTAGTAGTAGTAGTTGGAGAGGAGGAGGAGGAGAAGTAGCAGCAGCAGCAGTTGTTTTAGTAGTAGTAGGGGAGGAGGAGAAGTAGCAGCAGCAACAGCAGCAATAGAGTATGTAGATAAAGAGTTTATCCTATTTGAACAGAATACAAAGAAGCCTTCGACTTGATTGATAAAAATGGCGACGGCACGATCACCAGCAACGAGCTTGGAGAGGTCATGAGATCACTAGGCGAAAAGCCAACAGCGGCAGATTTGAAGAAGATGATCGATCGAGTGGATGCTGACGGTAGGTGTTGTGTATGAGCGTTTGTTTTATTTATAGTTGCAGTTGTTGTGGCTGTTGCAGCGATTGATGCAATTGTGGTGGATGCAGTTGTGGTGGTTGTCGTTGTGGTGGATGCAGTTGTGGTGGTTGTGGTGGATGCAGTTGTGGGGGTTGTCGTTGCAATGGTTTCTGAGTCCTTTCTTCACTGTCGCTTGCAGCCTAATGCATTTACAACTTTTTTTTAGGCAGAGAGAGAGAGAGAGAGAGAGAGAGAGAGAGAGAGAGAGAGAGAGAGAGAGAGAGAGAGAGAGACCGAACAAACTTTATTTTCAAAGGGTTACAAATTGGGCACGCAGGCCCGTCTGACATTGGGCCCTTCTAAGGACTCATCTTTCAGAGTACCAATGCCTGTTATCAATAATTCATGTTATGTATATAATAAAGAAATATACATTATAGAATAATGCATACACAATCTTACATACTCAAACACACAAGTACACATACTCTTACATTCTCATACATGCACACTCATAAACATACAAAAGTAATACACACATACACGCACCTACATACATACATACACAGACATGAAACACACACACATACAATCACATATAAAGACACCCACAATCACACATATACACTCACATACAATCACACAAACACACACATACAATCACATATAGAGACACCCACAATCACACATACACACTTACATTCAATCACACACAAACATGCACCCCCACACATACACACATCCATACATACACTCACATACTTACACACCTACGTACCTAAAGACACATACACTTGCATACATACATCCATCAACATGCATACATACACATATAGATACATACACATATACATACATACTTGCATACATAATACACACCCACACACACACCAACAATCACACATACACTCATATACAATCACACATACACCCACATATAAACACCCACGTACTGACAACATATATACATAAATACACACATATACTTACACACCTAAAAATACATACATATTTCCACATACATACACACTGACCCACTTTATACATACATACACACACAAAGATACATATATATATACATACGCACATCCATAATACACACCCACATACTTACACACATGCATACATACAAAAATAAACACACATACACCCACATACTTACGCATCTACATATATACACATACATCCACATACATACATCCACATACATACATAAATGCACACGCACATACCTACACAGCTACATTTACATACATACACACACATATATGTACACATATACATACATATACATACATTGTTAGTGCTGTCGCCACGGACTGTGCAGGTTGAAATTATTTTTTTTCTTTTTCTTAAATGATAGAGGAAATTGTAAAAGCCTATCTTTTGTCTACCTTCAGGGAATGGCAGAATCGATTTCACAGAGTTCCTGACAATGATGTCCGGACAGAATAAGTACTCGAGCAAAGAGGAAGAAATGAGAGACGCATTCAAGTAAGACTTCTTTCTTTTCTAGTTTGTCTACCACAATGTATGACGGGTCTGCGTGCCCAGTTTGTAATCCTTTAAAAATAGCGTTCGTTGGTTCGTTCGTTCATGCAAATGCAGTCCGACTTCAAAGGAAACCCCTAATTAGTAGACTTTTACGACATGCTTTTTAAGGAAGTAGGGGGTATATCCTCCCCCTCCCCCCTCTTTTTTTCACTGTGAGCTCCTGGAACACACCTGAGGACGAAGTCAAGATAGGAGAAATAATAACAAACTTCTCGTATGATTATTTAGTAAAAGTAGTTTGTGTCGGCTGCTGCATTCGAGGACTGAGCACACATGGGAATGCCCAATGTGCAGTGATAAGAAAAACATAACTCGTGTGAAATTGCAAACCATGATTTCCCAAGCTAATCTGCGCATGTTGTGATGGTAATGAAATACCACCCTCTGATTTCATATAAAAACAGGCGCTCCATGAAGACGACTTACGTTCGCTCGGACTCAGCGCAGACTGTGGCGCCGCCTGCTCAGAACCGGTTTCAAGGTGTCAAATTCATGGCTCCTAGACTGGAAATAGCGGGAAAGGGACACGGAGAACTGGTCTCCCTGAACGAATGGGGGATCTGACAAAGCGACGTCAAATGCAGTCTTAAACAGATGAAGGAGTAAACAAATCTACGCAACGTAAGACAGGCCCTTGGCAGTCTAGACACAAATGTAACTACCTGTCTATGAATACAAACAGGTGTACGATCCCACATGGACCAGAGGAAGAAATGAAATACGAGGAACCGCTGAGAGACTAGGAAGGAGTAGAATTGTTGACAGAAAAAAAAAATACGAAAATGAAATTATTTCGGCTACATAAACACGACACATTTATAGAAGCTATATTTAAGGCAAAAGTTCAAGGCAGGTGACTCAGAGTCTGGGTCATTGCAAGGTCAGGTGGTGCCCGGTGCGAAACATTTACTATGGCCACCACCCCTTCCCTTGTTTTTACTCCCACAAACAACTTACACAAATTTATGTTTTCATTTGTCACCCCCTGCCCCCCCCATCCCATGATAACACTCGGCCCCGCACACCCCCTTCCTACGGTTCTGCTCGGAGGTAGACTGTAATAGAGTGAACGATAACATAAAGAGCTGCGCCAACAACGCAAGAGTGTACAATGGAGGGGGAGAAGGAAAATGCTAGGGATCCATTGCAACCAACTATTAATACGGAGACGACACTTGATTGAATAATTCATCTAAGACAGGCCCATCACACGTGATGATCACCAGTCCTTTCATCCACTGTCGACTGTATTAGATTCTGTGAGTGCGCAGATGGCTGAAAAGACCAGTTCTAGCACTGGAAGTTGTTAAGCAGTGTGGACAGGGAAACTGAGGCCGCATCTCTCTGGTGATTTGCTTCAGTGTCTTTCCTGCTGTGTCTTTTCTGAATTGCTGCTGCAGCTCTAGCAGCTTCATGGGCCACAGCTCCTCGACTAATGAAGGTTTGAGGGAAGGATGAAAGGATGACTTGCGCTGTGATTTTGATTTACTGAGGAAAGTTGCTCAGATATATAGTACCGCCCACCACATGGTTGTTAGAGAAAAAAAATTATTTTAAAGAGATCTTTGTGTGTGTGTTTGGGGGGGGGGGGGGTGTTTGTGTGGAGGGGGGGGGGGGACCATGATCAGCGCTGCCGATCCCACGGTTTTTAGGTCGAATCTGCATTGAGACATTTGTTTAACACTATCATCGACCTTCCTTGCACTACGTTCTTACTTATAAGGCTCAGTCTCTCCTCGCAAGAATGGCTAGCCGCCTGCTGTTGAGCGTCGCACAAAGTACGAACTTCCTAACTCTAGAGACGATTTAAAAAAATCTCCTTAAACGCATCGTTTGTGAACCGAATGACCCAGTCCGTAAAGCAGTTCCACGTTCCGAGGAGCGCGAGGCAATGACTTGACCAGTTGGCAGCAGTTGCGTCAGTGACATGAGAAAAAAAAAGGCAGCATCTACCTGACTTATTGGCCCAGTATCTAGCCTATTCCGCCCAGCATGGACGAACCTTCACAGAAAGACATTGTAGCCTATTGTGCTTTTTCAAATAAAACCACGCGTGAGCGCAATGGTTGTGCAAAATAATAGGATCATACGAGAAGACATGGGACAGTTGACTTAACATCATAGCAATGGCAAACTTGTGTCTGAAGCTAAATTCAAAATTCAAACTCGTGAGGATCTAATTCATTGTCCCGGGATGCCCCATAGTGGTCGGTCTGTTTCCGCACAACGGCTAGCTGGCAACTGAAAGCGTAGCTCCAGCGACGATCCCAACGGACATCCGTAAAAACCGACACGTTCATAGAAAGAACAGCCGACCTTCAGAGCGCGAAGCTGACGGCTTGACCACTTCGTTGCAAAGACACAGTACGGATGATTAGCCATGCTGGAACAGAAGGCTGTTGCAGTCTAGAAAGGACACATGGCAGTCGGAATGACTGACTTTCTACCCCACTAGGACATCACACAATCGATAAACACCCGATGACACAATGTGCCATGTGGATGAGATCACCCATGGAGAGGTCCCAAAAACCGCGTTCAGCCTTAGGCCATATTAATGACCAGGACTATATTGCGGCCCCTGGCAAGAGCCAGAGTAGGGCTTCAAATAAAGAAAAATTGCATCCTTAAAAACACGTCAGGGTTGAGAGTTTACCTACGACACATGGCATGGACTAAAAGATTACTGTTCTGGTAATTAGTGAAGTAAGTAAAGTACCCTTTTTACGCCTTCGACGAACTGGTCATTGGGTGTAGACCTTTATTCTTATAGATGTGGTCAACATCAAATCTGCCGCTTTTACTTCCTATAATATCACATAGTATATATTTATTTTAGGCTGGGTTGATTTGAGTCACCGACTTTCGACTCCCTTCAGCGTTACACCAAAAACACATATTAGGGGCAGTAACTGTGTCTGAATAAATAAACGTGCTTCGTTTTCAAGTTTAACCAATTACCTCCCTTGATTCTTATTACAGAACTTCCAAGTCGTTCCTGCGTCGTTAGCAACATTTGGATATTTTCTCCTGGGTAATGCAGGCCATTTGGGAAACGAATAGACACACAGATTGGCTAGTTCGGCACCATTGGGAGATAAGGTGACAAGCTAGATGTGAACCAGGCCCTTTGGGAGCAAGTGAATAATGCAAAGACATGAATCGACCATTACTGTCCGGAGAGAATGTGGTGGGTAGAGTCGACACTCTACATTTAGAGAAATGGGCGTGTCACACAAATTATTTGACTGACATCATCAGACTTAGCAACTCTTCGCTGACTGCTGATGATAGTGAAAAGCGATTGTGGGAACATCTCGAGTGCTGTGATATCAGTTCTTGGCTCAACTCGACTCGGCTTTCAAGTTGTTGAAAGTTTCTATGGTAGTGTGGTACCTTAACTTGAAATAAATATCTGTTTTTACATTTTTGATCCCTTTCTTCGATCTGAATCTTCAGCCCTCATCTGTTGCACCTATTTTTCCAACTTTTCTTAAGCCACGGTCTTCTGGCTATCAGTCGACGTTATAATTTTACGGCAAATGGGTTATCCCATTATTTCGCCGTTGCTATGAAAATCACACAAGATGTCTATAACTCTCTCATAGCAGTAAAACATGCAACAGCCCATGCAAAGTCCTACAACCTACACTCGCGAAAATCCACAGGGCAACCAGAGATGCCCAAACCAACAGTTTGTCACTAGAATTGCAGTTTATAGTTGATCGAAGCAGTAGTCACGACAAACCAGCAGGTGCACAAGCAATACTGCATAAGGCATACAGCCAGATCTGTGGCAACCAGCCACTCGGCATTTTCTGAATAAGTAATTCACAAATCTGAAGCACATACAAAAAGGTTTCCCCATTTGTGGCCAAAATCTTCGTTCTCAGTCTTCGATGTTCCTCTACCCTTTTATTTAACCCTCATTTTCGTCCACTTTCTTTAATCCTATCTTCTGCCATTGTCTTCAGTTCCTTTTTCTGTTCCCATCTTCAGTCCTCATCTTCTTTCACTATCTCCAATCATATCTTGTGCCCATGTCTTCAATCCCCATTGTCTGTCCCTCCATTTAATCCCGATTTTCTGCCTCCATCTTCATTTCTCATATTCTGCCCCCATCTGCATTCCTTATCTTCTGCAACCATTTTTTTTCATCGCCTGCCCCCATCTTCATTCCTCATCTTCTGCCGCCATCTGCATTCCTCATCTTCTGCCACCAATCCCTGACCCTCGTTTTGACTTGAATCACTGATACTCGTTTTAACTCGAAACTTTGACCCTCGTTTTGACTCGAAACCCTGACCCTCGTTTTGACTCGAATCACTGACACTCGTTTTGACTCGAAACCCTGACCCTCGTTTTGACTCGAATCACTGACACTCGTTTTGACTTGAATTACTGACACTCGTTTTGACTCGAATCTCTGACTCTCGTTTTGACTCGTATCACTGACACTCTCTGAATAACAGGGTTGTGGACCGAGACGGAAATGGCCTGATCTCTGTGGAGGAGCTTCATCGAGTCATGGTCAACCTGGGAGAGTCTGTCACCGAGGAGGAAGTGCTGGACATGATGAGGGAGGTGGATCTTGACGGAAATGGGCAAATTGATTTTGACGGTAAGTCTCAGTTTCATGTTTAAAAGTAGCGCTCTTCTCTCTCTCTCTCTCTCTCTCTCTCTCTCTCTCTCTCTCTCTCTCTCTCTCTCTCTCTCTCTCTCGCTCCCTCCCTCCCCCCCCTCTCTCTCTCTCTCTCTCTCTCTCTCTCTCTCTCTCTCTCTCTCTCTCTCTCTCTCTCTCTCTCTCCCTGGCACAGCCAATGGAAGTTAGGACGTTGTTCGTTCATTCTAAAACTCTAATTTGGGAGGTCAAGCTGTGTGCCTCTCGCTCTGGTTTCTTTGAATGGGCTTTATTTTTCAGTTCAGTGGTGCAGTTTGTTTGCGGAGACCGCTGGGTAACGTATCTAGAGCTTCAGAGATCGTGCTTCATTCGATGCTTCAGGCAGGGGGCTAGTCGTTATGCGTAGGGAAGGGGAGACAAATTGGATAAAATCCTGTTAAATTGTCTACTTTTCCTTATCGTTCACTGGTTGTAAACTCCGTTGACAAGTTTTGGTTTTTCGTCCATATCTCTACTTTGATCTCGATCCAGAACTATTTTTTATTCTCCAAAATGGAGCCCGATAGGGTCGCCGCTAAAACCTGTCGATTATCTCAGCTTCATCCTACAACTGTAACTTTATATTGAACGAAATCTATGTCAGGCTTTGCTTTCTAAAATAGAGTATTTACACTTGACGAATCAAATTAGGTCGCGTCAGAGAAGATCGGAATATAACTGGTATACTCCTGCCTCATCCTTGGCTACATCATATTTCCTTCTCTCATCCTGACGTAGCTCCCAAGTAACCTAAGATTTATTCAAGTTTGTGTTCGTGTTTTATATATTATCGACGACGAAGTTGACTGCTATGCGTATTCTTACGTTGAAACACACACACACACACACACACACACACACACACACACACACACACACACACGCACATGTGGCTTCAAATGAGGACCTTACAAATGTTATTGTCGTTACAGTAACGGTACCATTGAACTGTAACGCTGTAACATGTCAGTACAGCTGCTAACGATGTCAAATACAGACGAATACGGTGACGTCAAACATTATTTTGTTTTTTGAATCGTCATCCGCTTGTCGGATGCAATTTTAGGTTATTTTGAAGCCCCTCCCTGGCTTGCCGGGAGCCCTAAATATAGCTGGGTCTTAAATATGGCCTAACGGCTGAATAGGGTTTCCGAGACCTCTCCACGGGGGTTCCTCGTCCGCATGGTGGCACTTTATGTCACCGGGTATTTATCTCTTGTGTAATGTCCTGGTGGGGTACAACTTACCTACCTACCTATGCTTACAGTTTAAAGATGGCCGCCACGCCATTGATATACACCAAGGAAAAGCTGGGTTATCTTCTCCGTTTTATTTATAGTAAGTGAGAGGGTAAAACCTATTGAAATTCATCGTTGAATGAATGTAAGTCTGATGACGCCTGTCTGTGTACCTTAGCCCACAGGTGCTGGCGCGTGTGTGTTTTGGGGGTAACTGCTGCTTGTGATAAAAGAGAGTCATAAAGTTGTACCCTCTCTGGACTTGACAATGATTGTACGTTGAGTTGTGTGCTTCAGAAGCAGGTAATATACCAAATAAAACAGGATTATTTATGTCCAGTGTTAAAAGAAAATGCTACGCGAAAAGCAGCTGCTGTGAGACTTTTTCGGGCCACAAACAGAAGGTTTCTCAGCTAAAAAAAATAAATTTTTCAGATTACGGAAAAGAAAAACAGAAATTTGCAGATTACGAAAATGGCTGTTTACCGCCCTACCTGTGTACAAGTCTGGACCTACGAGCTTCAGGCCTCAGAAATTAGATATCTGAGAAGGGTGGTCCAAATGACAAGAAGGGACAAAGTCTAGAATCAGACAATACGTCAAGATTTTGATACCCAGGTCTGACAAACCCGAGTGGATCAGTCACATTTACGATGGTTTGGACATTTATGCAGAATGGGAGAAAATCGGCCAACATGGCAGGCTTGGGAGGCTAAGAACCAAGGAACCAGACCTCCAGGGCAACCCAGGGTCGGCTGGGAAGACAACATCCGACAGTCGCTGACTGACAGAGGACTGGAATGAAACAAAGTCAGAAAGAAAACTGTTCATAAAGAAGGCTGGCGATCTCTCTGGCAAACCTCTACACTTTTACGGGTTGAAGAGGAGCGACTAAGTAAGTAAGTATGTACAAGAAAATGCAGAAAGGGTTCTTTTATATAAACGAGTGGTTATCGACTATATGTCGCCGAGCTAACGGTTTTATAGAGGAATTAGCACTCCCTTCGCCTTTACTTCATTGACATTACCTGGCCCAATTTTAGACTGCTTCGACCTTGGAGTCAAGGTCATTTGTGGAGGAGGGATGACCTCAGTGCGGATTCAAACCCAAGATCTTTAGGCTGTTATGCGAACGTGTGTGGTTAATTAACACTCGATATGAGCACAATCCAGAAAAACAAGTGATTCTATTAAATATCTTTGTTTTCATTTTCCTTCCAGAGTTTGTGAAAATCATGTCTTCCAAGTAACAGCAGACGACAACATCCTGTCTCAATTTATAATGTCTGTAAATATGACAGATGGAATCTCCATTCATAATCGCCAAAGATTCACTGGGCTGAAACGTTATACACAGTACAAAAGTCTGAGTGGCTTGTGTGTGTGTGTGTGTGCGTGTGTGACTGTATCTGTTATCCTTGAGTGTAAATTAACCATTGAATAAGATACTATTTTCACAGGCAAATTTTCAGTGTAAAGTCTTCAGCTACAACTTAGGCTGTAGTTTAGTTATAAACGGGAAAACAAAAATGAAGTGGAGAAGGAGCTGCAGAAGTCGAAGGAAAGAAGAAGAAGAAGAAGAAGCTGAAGAAGCTGAAGAAGAAGAAGAAGAAGAAGAAGAAGAAGAAGAAGAAGAAGAAGAAGAAGAAGAAGAAGAAGAAGAAGAAGAAGAAGAAGAAGAAGAGATGACAACGATGATGATGGTTATGGCGGCGATGATGATAGTGATGGTAGTTATGATGAATCTGTTGACTACGACATCGATGCAGACAACAACAGTCTGTGTATCTCACATGTATTCTTTTCAACCACAGAATTGGTAATATACCCACACTAGATTTAAACTTTTAATGTAAAAGTAAGGGACCCCATTCCACGCCTTCCTGCGGTTTGGGCATATAGGGCTAGATCTTTATTTTCTGGGCCAATTAGCCCTCTGTGGGTGATGTGGTCAGCGTCTTTACTTTCAAGGACTGTACCTGATGGCCATTTAAGGCTTGGTCAAACTGGGAGCCAAGGTCATTTTGCACAGAAATGTCCGGCTCCGTCAGGACTTGAATCCACGACCTCCGATCCGTAGGTCAGCTTCTAGCCGCTACACAATGATGGCTCCCAACTCTTAGTGTACGCTCTAAAAACCACCCATTTTCAAATCTTACGTCTGGCCATAGGTTTATTTATTAATAAAGCCATAGGTTTATTTATTAATAAAGAGCCATATGGTTTATTTATTAATAAAGCCATAGGTTTATTTATTAATAAAGCCATAGGTTTATTTATTAAATAAAGCCATAGGTTTATTTATTAATAAAGCCATAGGTTTATTTAATATTAAAGCTATAGGTTTATTTATTAATAAAGCCATAGGTTTATGGTCATGACTAGCAATATAAATGTGAACAATATGATGGCTGTGAGATTCGATTTTGAGTTATGCATTAGTTGGTTTCAAATCTATAGTGGCAAACGTGGTATGAATGAGTTGCAAATAAAGAGCCAATGAAGGGAGCTAAATAAAATCCACCGAACCATGATGCGAGGAAAGTTCGCTTGATATGACAAACAGAAACTCCAACAGAAGCCACACATTCTTTGCCTCCAGAATTAAACATTCATAAATACATTGACATACAACGAGTTTCAACGACTCAATTAAATGTTTTGTAACCACAATATTTTATTTGCAAACATAATAATCGGATTGTTCTTAGCATTTCTGTGCACCCCTCTTATGATTGTTTCTTGCACAATTATCTAAAACGTATTACAAACGTAGGTTTTTTTCTTTTTCTTCTTCATCTTCTTCTTCTCCTTCTTCTTCTTCTTCTTCTTCTTCTTCTTCTTCTTCTTCTTCTTCTTCTTCTTCTTCTTCTTCTTCTTCTTCTTCTTCTTCTTCTTCTTCTTCTTCTTCTCTTCTTCTTCTTCTTCTTCTTCTTCTTCTTCTTCTTCTTCTTCTTCTTCTTCTTCTTCTTCTTCTTCTTCTTCTTCTTCTTCTTCTTCTTTTTCTTCTTCTTCTTCTTCTTCTTCTTCTTCTTCTTCTTCTTCTTCTTCTTCTTCTTCTTCTTCTTCTTCTTCTTCTTCTTCTTCTTCTTCTTCTTCTTCTTCTTCTTCTTCTTCTTCTTCATTGGTCCTTAGAGAGGCAGTTGGCAGGAGCTAGCACCGGTTTTTGCATACTTGTTAGGGGGAAGTGGGCCTTTCCCCACCCCACCCAACCCCACCAGTGTTAATGAAACCCCTTGGGGAAAAACTAGTCTTTTATGCAAGCGCGATATGTTATAGAAAGTATACCCTGTAAGAATTTAGTGATCGTTATTTATAATGCAACGGACGTAGATGCAATATTATGGGTAAATAAATGTTGCGTATGTGTGTGCATACATACATATTCAGGTAGTGTACCGTCATTTGGGTTGAAATTGGATATAGGGTGTTTTTGTTTTTTAAACTAAGGGATGTTTTATTTATTTATTCGTGTTTTTCGAGTTATTATGATATTTTTTTCTGTCCCAATCCCTCTCTATAATAGCGTACTGACATATTCTTGGCTAAATCTTCTAGTGTATGTCTGGCTGTATGCTATGTATGCTTAATATTTTTCTTTAAGTGACATTAAACTGATACTATAGTACTTTCAACAATTTATTCTCTCTTTATGTATGTATATATATGTGTGTGTGTGTGTGTGTGTGTGTGTGTGTGTATATATATATATATATATATATATATATATATATATATATATATATATATATATGTTTGTTATTGCCATGTATAGTGTAAGTCTATTTTGCATTTGTCTTGCACTGACTTCAAATAACACTGCCTTTATATCGTTCATGGTATTGGTTCATATTACCCATAAGTAGTTGTCTTTGTGTCGGGACTTTCTTTTACTAGGAAGAATACTTTGGTTTTGACACAACAAAAGACCAAGCCAAACAGTGCTGCATGTTACTTCATAACCCTTTTCTGGTTTCCCAATTAAGTTGAGTTCAGAACTGACATTACAACACTTGGTACATTCCCATTGCGCTCCGTCCCCATCTTCAGCAGCCAGCGCAGAGTATCTGGTTGCATGTCGGCTTGGCTTTCTGAGTGAGGTGAGCCAGCCAGACCCTCTGGTCCCACCCAGGTGCATCATTCTCAACAGGCCATAATAATCCAGTTTATTTTCTGACTTCCTTACTTGTTCCTAAAGTGCGCTGACCATATCTACCTTGTCATGTATCTCTTTACCACCCAGTGGTGCAGATCCAGCCAATCTGTCTGCCTGTTCCTTCCCCACCACGCTGTATCTTCTAGAGAAAAGACCTACAGTATACTCACTACCCGTGAACTTCCAAGTGAAGATTGTCACTCCGCCCGAAGCAAACACCAGAATGATTGTGCTAGATGGCAATACGGTCGAAAGAGGTTACTGGAATCTGTACCTGTGTGGTTGTCATCCTTGGGATGTTAAGCCTACAGACTACAATCCTTGGGATGTTAACAACACAGACTACAATCCTTGGGATGTTAACCCTACAGACTACAATCCTTGGGATGTTCACCGTGCAGACTACAATCTTTGGGATGTTAACCCTACAGACTACAATCCTTGGGATCTTAACCCTACAGACTACAATCCTTGGGATATTAACCCTCAGACTACAATCCTTGGGATATTAACCCTACAGACTACAATCTTTGGGATGTTAACCCTACAGACTACAATCCTTGGGATATTAACCCTACAGACTACAGTCCTTGGGATGTTAACCATACAGACTACAATCTTTGGGATGTTAACCCTACAGACTACAATCCTTGGGATATTAACCCTACAGACTACAATCCTTGGGATGCTAACCCTACAGACTACAATCCTTGAGATGTTCACATTGCAGACTACAATCTTTGGGATGTTAACCCTACAGACTACAATCCTTGGGATCTTAACCCCACAGACTACAATCCTTAGGATATTAACCCTCAGACTACAATCTTTGGGATGTTAAACCTACAGACTACAATCTTTGGGATGTTAACCCTACAGACTACAATCCTTGGGATATTAACCCTACAGACTACAATCCTTGGGATGTTAACCATACAGACTACAATCTTTGGGATGTTAACCCTACAGACTACAATCCTTGGGATATTAACCCTACAGACTACAATCCCTGGGATGCTAACCCTACAGACTACAATCCTTGGGATGTTAACCCTACAAACTACAATCCTTGGGATGTTAACCCCACAGACTAGAATCCTTGAAATCTTAACCCTACAGACTACAATCCTTGGGATATTAACCCTCAGACTACAATCTTTGGGATGTTAACCCTACAGACTACAATCTTTGGGATGTTAACCCTACAGACTACAATCCTTGGAATATTAACCCTACAGACTACAATCCTTGGGATGTTAACCATACAGACTACAATCTTTGGGATGTTAACCCTACAGACTACAATCCTTGGGATATTAACCCTACAGACTACAATCCTTGGGATGTTAACCCTACAGACAACAATCCTTGGGATGTTAACCCTACAGACTACAATCCTGGAGCGGATATATGTATTGTTCAAACACATGTAATATCATATGTATGATCAGTTTGGCTCTTGTCTCCCAATTAAGCTATCCCTAGCTTTAGTTGCAGGCAGTGGTAAAACACTGCTGTATAGCTTTATGAGAGAACTAAACAAACTCGAGAGAATCCAAAGATGAGGAAAAGACGCTGGTATTGGATAAGACCCCACTTAAAAAAAAACCTGTAAAACAGAATAACTAGAATAGCCTTGTGCTGGAACCCACATGGTTAAAGGCAGAAGCACACACAAAAACAAACATAACACTTGGCGATAGTGAACGGCTTGGTGTGAGTTGTTTGAGGGCCCATGTTACATTGGAAGATGAAGGGTGGAAGAAGAAGAAGAAGTTGTCATATCCACGACAGGACTAACACGTTCTTATTGCAGGAAGACAACTATAAGACCACTGTGGTCACACGCGGAATACTTGCACATTTCGGATCTATCCAAAACCAAAAACTGTTTTCAATACTTTTGGCAAAGTAAAATACTCAAAATTTAAAAACTATAAATGGTTGTCCAAAGGAGGTCATGTAAAGAAGCTAGCTCTCCTAGGAAATACGCCAGGCTAAATCAGAGGGAGCTGAAACAAAGAAGGAAACACCTGGAAGGAAAAGACAAGAAGTACACAGCTAACAACTGGCCAGAGAACGACCGTTCTGACTGGAAGGAATGAAGCATCAAGCCCAAAGACGGCGCACATACTAAATAAAAATGTAGTCACGAAAGTGACGTAAATAACCCAGACCACAAATATAGCCGGAGACTTAGCAGTTTCGGCTAGCCAGCAGCAGTGTGAAAGTGGTCGAACTTTTAGTTTTTTTTCTTGAAAGGAATTGGAATCGGAAGAAGTTGTACTCTCATATGTTTTATATTGCAAGGAATGTTTAGATTATTTGTTGCCTATTGTACTCTTGCTTAATCATTCAACTGTCTCCCTAATATTTAGTAATTCTTCTTTCAGGTCTGTTCTTCTTATACCTCTGTATTAGTTTTTTTTTTTTAAATATCAACCTTCTGGCAGATCCCAGACACAACCATTCCAGGCTCGACAGAAGTTATAAGTAGGGCACCCTACACGGCTACATCAGCTAGGGGTCATTTGCAGTCCTATATGGGTAAGGAGCTTTGTTTTAGATTTCTCTTCATCTTCATCATCCTTTGTGTACCGTTGGACTTTACACAGAGCTCTGATTCCATTCCTTCACTGCGCTCTGTTGCATGCAACTTTCTCGATTTCTGATATGGAGTTCAGCCCAGCTTTTTTGCCTCTTGTAATAATCTTCTTCTAAATGTTTACCTTGGAAGACCTCCTCCTTTTCTCAGACGGTTTGGTTTTCCATTTTAAAGCTTTTTTACATTCCTATCACCGTACATAAAAAATTCTCGGGTGGGTCTGTCAACGAAAATACACAATCAGACAGGTTTGCATCCTTGAGAATATTAGGCGAGGAGAGGAGTTGGTCAAAGTGCCACCTGAGCAGTCAGACTTGTGTAGAGTCATAATCACGCTGAGCCGGGAATGCAGAGATTGGCCAGCAGGTGCAAAGAGGTGGAAATTCAGCAATTAATTCAAGATAATTGCTGCGCTCAGAGGATTTGATCATTTTACACAGACGGTTCAGTTTCAAAAGGCAAAA
>CAJHNH020002857.1:394103-398756 GCA_905116865.2 Candidula unifasciata | reverse complement strand
GTGTTTCTGTGGATTCCTTTATTTCACGATGGTAAGTGGTTTAGTGCGTCGAACTTGCTTTGTAATCAGATGTGATTTCTTATCTATGTCAGCCTGGTGTCGCAGTGTGTGTCCTACTTGTTTCTATGTAAGTGTTAGTCATTAGTTATGCTTGGCTGTGGTCCTAGATTTCTTCCTGATTAAAACCCCCTAAGGCTCGTCTCCCTAGCATAGTTGGCTAAACCGGATTGCGCGGTGAGCAGGTGACGAACTCCTTGTGGTCCGGGCTCACTCCCGGGGGTGGGCAGAAAAGCCACATTTTCTCCCAGATTTACGGTATTTAAAATGGAATCAAGGCCGAAAGGTTGCGATATCCATAATACCGAGCCTAAGGGTTAACAACTCATGGCTTCTGGATACTAAAACAAACATTAAAACCAAGGACGTAACACAGAACAAAAACGAATGAACGAGAAGTGAGACCGGTACACACAAACGGATTGATCGTTTCTACCAAAAAACGAAAAATTAAAAACAAGAACACTTAAATGTCCCAGTACTCATAACGTAATAGTATCACTATCATCATCGTTCTCGTCGCGGCACTCTCGAAAGTCTCTCTTTCTTTAGCCAGCTCTTCAGCCCTATGTGCTTTCATAGCTAGTGCGTCTTCAGTGTCTTGTATCCCCTTCGCAGGTGTCTGCCTGTGCATCTTTTCCCGGAAACTGTAGCCTCCGCACTGTTCTCTTTAGGTCATCACAACGTTTCATCATAAGTTCTCTTTAATGTCTAGTGGCACACGAGGCTTCACAGGTGACTTTCCATGCTTTCCTGCCCTGTGCAATCTTCGTGCACTTTTCCATGTCAGAGATTGCGCATTCAGGTCACTCTCCATCGTTCGTCTCCATGTTGTTTTTGGGCGCCCCTTCTTTCTCTTTCCCTCTGCTGTCCATGGGTTCATTATCATAACGTGGCCAAGCCATTTCCATCTTCTCTTGGTTATCATACTGTTTAGAGTTTCTTGGTTTGTGACGTTTTCATAACGTTTAACAAGGTCAAAATACCGCAGCTTTTGGGACAGGATACTGTTTATGAGCCAGTTCTCCTTGATACTCAGATCACGTAGGATAGGGCTGTCCAACTAAGACATGTGACCATCAGGAAAGGCGCCTATTAAAGCTAGTCAGGATCATGACCATTTCGTTGAGTTAACAAAGTTTCAAGCTTTATATGCCAAGTTTCTTTTGTCTTGGACACAGAGCTCCCCGTGTGGGTTCTGGGCTCCCCGTGTGGGTTCTGGGCTCCCCATGTGGGTTCTGGGCTCCCTGTGTCGGTTCTGGACTCCCTGTGTGGGTTCTGGGCTCCCCGTGTGGGTTCTGGGCTCCCCGTGTGGGTTCTGGGGTCCCCGTGTGGGTTCCAGGGCCCCCTGTGGGGAAAACAAGAATAGACCCACTGCTTCCCCAACAAGCATGTCGTAGGAGTCTACTAACTGGGAGCTTCTTTCGAAGTCAGAGTGCATCTGCCCGAGCGGCAAGGAACAACAAACTGCACACACAAAATGACAGTAAAACGGACATACACTCCAAACGCAGCCCCTGGCACAAAGCCAAAGTTCAAATAGACCGACAACCAGGACTTTCCGCTTGAGCTTACAGCCGTGAACAAAGAAGAAAGTCAAAGAAGAAGGACACGTAGTAACAGATGATGGTAGAAGTTCAACAGAAATCAAAAGAGAATAGGAATGGCTAAATCTTTTTCTATAAGATGCGACAATTAGTGACAGCTAGAGAGATAAACAACACATACAAATGAGAATTGTCAAATGTTATGCAAACTCAACCTTGTTGTATGTTGCAGAACTTGGACAATAAACAGGCATCTAGAAAATATAATTGAATCTCTAGATATGGGGATATACGAGAATGAGTCGTATTTTATGAAGAATGGGTCGTATTTTATGAAGAATGGGTCGTATTTATGAAGAATGAGTCGTATTTATGAAAAATAGGTCGTATTTATGAAGAATGGGTCGTATTTATGAAGAATGAGTCGTATTTATGAAGAATGGGTCGTATTTATGAAGAATGGGTCGTTTTATGAAGAATGGGTCGTATTTATGAAGAATGGGTCGTATTTATGAAGAATGGGTCGTATTTATGAAGAATGGGTCGTATTTATGAAGAATGGGTCGTATTTATGAAGAATGAGTCGTATTTATGAAGAATGGGTCGTATTTATGAAGAATTGGTCGTATTTACGAAGAATGGGTCGTATTTATGAAGAATGGGTCGTATTTTATGGAGACAAAAACATTTTACACAGAGGTGTGGAATGAACAGAGAATTACTAAAAGAAATTTAAAAAAAAAAAAAAAGACAACTGAACTATGTTGGCTACATTACAACACATACCACACTTTTAAAAACCGTAATGGAGGGAAAAGTCGAGGACAAGAGAGTAAGAGGTGGGCAATGATACAAGTGGGAGGACACCATCAAGAAATGGTCAGCACTGAGAGAGTGTACAAAGCATACAAGAGACAGGGCATGTTGGATATCCACTACAGTCAGCCTTCACTGTGGAGATGGCGCTTGATTGTTTGATACCATCTAACACTTCTTCTGTTAATTAGACATACATATTTGTTATAAACTTTAGCCGTATTTGTGACTGTCTGTTAAGTAGGGTTCCTTCAGAGTGCACATGTTCCCTGTGTGGGTTCATTCAGAGTGCACATGTTTCCTATGTGGGTTAATTCAGAGTACACATGTTCCCCGTGTGGGTTCATTCAGAGTGCACATGTTTCCCGTGTGGGTTCCTTCAGAGTACACGTGTTTCCCGTGTGGGTTCATTCATAGTACACATGTTCCCCGCGTGGGTTCATTCAGAGTACACATGTTCCCTATTGGGTTCATTCAGAGTACACATGTTCCCTATGTGGTTTCATTCAGAGTACACATGTTCCCCGTGTGGGTTCATTCAGAGTGCACATGTTTCCCGTGTGGGTTCCTTCAGAGTACACATGTTCCCCATGTGGGTTCATTCAGAGTACACATGTTCTCTATGTGGGTTCATTCAAAGTACACATGTTCCCTATGTGGGTTCATTCAGAGTACACATGTTCTCTATGTGGGTTCATTCAGAGTACACATCTTCCCTGTTTGGGTTCATTAAGAGTACACATGTTCTCTATGTGGGTTCATTCAGAGTACACATGTTCTCTATGTGGGTTCATTCAGAGTACACATGTTCTCTATGTGGGTTCATTCAGAGTACACATGTTCTCTATGTGGGTTCATTCAGAGTACACATGTTCTCTATGTGGTTTCATTCAGAGTACACATGTTCTCTATGTGGGTTCATTCAGAGTACACATCCCCATGTGGGTTCCAGGGCCCTATTGTGGGGAAAATGAGAATACACCAGTTGCCTGTTGGGGAAAATGAGAAAACACCAGTTGCCTACCCAAAAGTATGTAGTAAACATCGACTAATTGGGATCTTCCTTCGAAGTAGTGCATTTGCCCGAGAGGAAAGGAACCAGCAGTCTAATTATAGATGAGGAAGATCTGTAAAACGGATCTGCACGCAACATTCAGGTTTTGGAACAAGACTAAAGTCCGGAGGTGGACGAGCACCCAGAACTTTCCACCAGAGTTTATAGCTGGTGAACGCGAATATTGCACATACATTATGTAGTGAGTTATCACAATCGACGTCACTTCACGTTGAGCGTTCCCATGCCTGCCCCGTCCTCCTATGCAGTGGTCACACGTGTGTACCTCTGCTGATTGTTCCCACGAGGAGCTGGTTATAATATCTCCTGTCTCGGCTTCCAAGATGGCAAGGATGTTTTATCAGTGCTTTAGCTCCCAGGTCACGCAGTAGTGTTGGCGTCAGAGATGCATCATTGTCGTGTTTTTGTGTCAGAGTACTTAACGTTTGACTGATGTTGGACCGGAAGTTAATCAGAAGTTCACAAACCTGGATTGGATGAGTGGTGTGTTCTGAAATTTCATATCAGTTTTGGGAGTGAATCGCCTGCTGTGGTATATCTAGGTCATGACTGCAACACTTGTTATCGTATCATCATTATGAATCATGTCGATAAGCGCGGGCGGACATGTCCCGTAAACTGTGTTCATTGTAAAACAATGGTCCAGAATAGAAGCTAATTATTCGTACCCTGTCTCAGGCGTGCTGACATTGAGAAATCTTATAGGAGGAAATTGGAGGGGGTGCTCAGTCTCCATATAATTTTCTAGGTGTCAGGACGCAAGGCGCTTTCACTTTGTTAAGGTGCACAATACTAATTATTGTTATAGGGAACGTTATTGGAAGTAATCGGGCGTTGGCGTGATGTTCACCATCTCCATATCATTCATCGAGTGTCGGTTGATCTGTACAAATATAGATCTAACATCTGGATGACTTTACGATCTTATGAGAATAAAAAACTAGACATCTCAATAAAATTTTGAGCTAAAAATTTGACATCCCAAGCGAGTTAGCACTCCCCTCTCCTCTCCGCCCACACCTTTTCCCGCATTTCCTCCCCTTTTTTTTTCTTTCTAGGTCACCAAAGACAACGGGCTAATCACTAGCGCGACAAACCCAAAGCATTGCCGCAGATAAAGGAAACAAAATGTTTTTTACCTACAGCGAAAAACTTAAT
>CAJHNH020002857.1:371603-389103 GCA_905116865.2 Candidula unifasciata | reverse complement strand
GGCGATTTGTTTATCGTCTGCTTATCAGGCCACGATGCAAAGTTGCCAGATCATAGAACGAAGGTTGCCTCTTTGGATTTTATGCTTTTTTTTCATAGATGGCACTTTTGTCTTGGCCGTAATAATATCAGTCTCATTACTTAATTATCGGACCTTGTTGACTGCCACCTACATTTGTTTTTGTTTCTGTGTTTGCTTAGCTGTCATATGTCCCGCCCCGTTCCATCATTCGTTTTGGTGGGCTGCGGGTGGGAAAAGGTTGAAGAACACTGCATTACTTATTCCCTATTGGCCGTGTTTGGAAAGATGCCCTGGGAGGTCATAGGTGAAGGTAATGGCTGCACCATTTGTGCGAGTGCTCTCGCGTCATTTTTGACATTAGTGCACATGTGCTCACCATTTGTCGGCCTAACATGTTGGGCCGACCCAGTTACAGACAAAATCATCATCAGTATAGTCAACAGGGAGGGTCAGCCGAGACGGCCAGGCTAACTAGCGCTCAGGGTCATTCAGCTTGCCGTCCGCAGGCCATATCTAACCCGCAAAGGTCTACCAAGTGACCCACAGAGGTCTACCAAGTGGCCCGCAGAGATCTACCAAGTGGCCAGCAGAGGTCTACTAAGTGGCCCGCAGAGGTCTACCAAGTGGCCCGCAGAGGTCTACCAAGTAGCCCGCAGAGGTATACCAAGTGGCCCACAGAGGTCTATCAACTGACCCACAGAGGTCTACCAAGTGGCCCGCAGAGGTCTACCAAGTGGCCCGCAGAGGTCTACCAAGTGGCCCGCAGAGGTCTACCAAGTGGCCCGCAGAGGTTTACTAAGTGGCCCGCAGAGGTCTACCAAGTGGCCCAGAGGTTTACTAGAGAGGTCTACCAAGTGGCCCACAGAGGTCTACCAAGTGGCCCACAGAGGTCTACCAAGTGGCCCGCAGAGGTCTACCAAGTGGCCCACAGAGGTCTACCAAGTGGCCCGCAGAGGTCTACCAAGTGGCCCGCAGCTCATTGTCAGTTGTATTAATAATATTTGGACGCTGGGGCTCGAGCTTTTGGCCCTCGACGATCCCCACTGCCAACATTTTACTCACTGGGTTAATTTTGTTGAACGGCCGCGAAACAGTGCTACAAGTGCCGACAGAAGTTGGATGTGTGTGCAGATATCACAACTGTACTGTAAACAGACACGCCGCAACTACATCCACTGACAAAAGAAGAAGACACAATAACATAAGAGTCTCCGTAATCTGTAGGGTCAACTGTGTTACAGCTGATGGCTGATTGAAGCAACAATCTTCTTGTTGGTCTGAGTTTCTCACCTACAGTGTTGCACACACACTTAACCAGCTCACGCCAATTCAGTCTTTCCTTAGATGTCGCCTGCAGCTCTTCCTTTTCATCCCCATTTTTTTTTTAATTTCACTCTCTAGCTTCCTTCTCCGTGTGTTTTTTGGTCTTCCTTTATTTCTCTGCCCCTGTGGGTTACGATGCAAAGACTTTCTAGTTATATCGTTCTCAGGTTTTCTCAACGTGTGTCCTATCCAACGCCAGCGTATTCTCTTCACCTTTTGGTTCACTTGAATTTGTTTAGTTATCTCTCAGAGCTCTGCATCAGTGATTCTGTCATACCAATTAATTCCCTCTATTCTGTGCAGGCACCAATTAGTGAATGTTTGTAGTTTTTTTTTTTTTGACAATTGCCTTAGTTTTTCTCCACGTCCCCGCTCCATACAGCAGTATTGACAGTGATGGCGACAAAATCATGGGTATACAACCATCCACAGGGTCCAGACCCACAGCATATTTAAGGTCATTTGCGTTGTTGGGTTGATTTAGTTTGCCAGACTAAACGTAAGATGTACAGATATGCACAATCTGTTGAATAATACACATAAGTATCATTCAGTACATATGGTGCTTTGTTTGGGGCTAATGCAGGTGTTAAGGGGGAGACTCCAACACAGCGGTCGTCACTCCGGAGTTCCATTCCCATTTTGTAGAGGCGAAGTGACCCGCGTCACTCCGGAGTTCCATTCCCATTTTGTAGAGGCGAAGTGACCCGCGTCCTCATACATTGATAGAGTAAATGAAAACACATTGAAAATATAGACAAGTTATTTACCATTGAATGGCAGTACCACAGAAACTGTTTGCGACCCAGTTTGGGGTCGCAACCCCCGGGTTTCAAGTGCAGTTTTGCTCAGAGATCCATGGAGGTTGTGGAAAGAACCTGTGAATTCATGTAAGTGTGTTAACGTGTGTGTGTGTGTGTGATTGTTTATTGGTGGGCTATCTGTCGCTGTCTTCGTAATGCCGTGATGTCGGGTTCGATCCCAGCTGCGTACCATGGGCCTCGCGTTGGTTTAGACAGTGGTATCAAGAAAGCCGACCGTCCAGGAAGCAATGGCAAACTACTGGACGTAAATTTGCTTAGAAAAACCACACAATAGCCAGGAGCTGTTGGGGTTTGGTTCTGCAACGTCCTGTACAGGATACGCAACTAACCTATCTGTCGCTGTACTGAGAGATAGAGATGGCAACGATGCAAGTTTTGGTTTTAAATAACTAATCAAGTAACAGAAAGTATTGTGAAAGGCACTCATAGAAAGAAGTAGAAAGATAGAAGAACACACTAGACAACATAAAAATCGAAAGCTATAGTTACCGTGCCGGGAATCATGGCACAAGGGTGGTAACCCATAAGTGCTCCGTTCTACTTCTAACTCTAACCTGAGTCCGAAGATTATTAGTGCAGTGCTCGAACTCCGAAGCACCGGCGAGGATCCTGAAATACTTTAGGTAGATTTTTAACTCCAAATATTGCCCGGACAGCGCCGTTAGACAACCCTTTTTGATTTCCACCTGCCAAGGGATTTTTTAAAGGACGCAACAAAACACACGGGCGTCCAATCTCACTACCTAGAGACCAGGGTAAGTTACTAAAAGTTCACGTGAAAAAAACCCAGCCTTCACCGGGGCATGAACCCAGGACCTCCAGCGCTCGAGGCGGACGCTGTGCCTCGAGATCACGCTGCTCCCTAAATGTTCACCCCTAAACACTCCCTTAAAGAAATTCTGTCTTGAGATAAATGGACAAGGTGCGTGCACATCCAAGCCAACCGCCCCCGCTGCAGTGACACTCAGTCACGCGGAATAAACCAACGTGTGTTGCTAAGGACACACAATGACAATCTGGCAAGACCTGTAAACATCCCCCAGTGGGCTGATCCTCGGGAGATAATGCCGCCATTTTACGACACTGTCTTCACTTGTCATCCTCGGGGCTGCCGAAATTTGCTTTTGGCAATAACATCAAATTGTTTTTGAAAATATGCCAACACATGCCAAAAGGGTACACGTTTTTTTTTTTTTTTTAGTAAAAAAAAAAAACCCTGCTCAAACGTACTTTGAAAACACTGTGTTTTGCAAAGATAACAAAACATACCAAAAGGCACACATATTTTTTATTTAAAAAAAAAAAAACGTTTATTAAAACGTCATGACAACACAGAGACATGTTTGCACACATGTACACACAGAATTGTGAAGTAAAGGAAAGGTCCTTTCCCATGCCTTCCGGTGCATTGGGAATATAGGGCTAGATCTATATTTCTACAGACCAATTGGAACTTGGTGGGTGATGTCAGCCTCACGCCAACCGCCTTTACTTCCCAGGACTGCACCTGACAACCACTAAAGGCTGGGTCGACCTGGGAGTCAAGATCAGATTTGAAAATAAAAATCCGGCTCATTGAGGACGCGAACCCATGACCTTCCGATCCGCAGACGGGCGTCTAGCAGAGGGTGCCACGGCGACTCTCAGAATTAAAAATACTGATGGAAAATTTATAAAATGTACCCAAACATCCGGCGTGGTACCTAAAGTACAGTAGAGTTAGCAGCCGTTGTGGACCAAGCTAGGATGAGGGCCAATGCGAGGGCCAGTCCTACCGTCGTCCCCATACTTTTCCCTAAGGCTGGGCAGATTCATAAAGGTAAATTCAACAAAGTCGCATACTCTGCATCGATGCTAGACTGTGCGAGGGACTGGTTACTGGCGGCTGACCTGCCTGGCCATGAAAAGTACCCTGAGTTAATACGGAAGACTGGCCTGCGACCTGACATAGTTCTCCACTCTGTGGAGAAACGTCAGCTCATCCTGATTGAGCTGACCTTGCCGTATGAGTCGCGAATGGACGAAAGCCATATGTATAAACACGAGAAATACAGTGACTTAGCGGTTGATCTGAGGAAAGACGAAGCGTACACAGTAAGAATCTTCGCCGTCGAGGTAGGCGCAAGAGGTTTCGTTTCCACTTCACTTTAAACTGATTAAACAACTAGGCTTACGAGGTAATGAACGCAAACGAACACTTAAACACCTGGGTGAGGTTGCTGAGAGGGCCTCGAGCTGGCTCTGGACACAACGGTACGTCGTGGGGGACGGGCCTCGGTGAGTGTGTCCGGTAAACCAAACGTAGGCTTGCCACTTGGTCGTTTAGGTATGCAGACTGCTTTAATTATGCTACCGCAACGACTTCTTATCTCACAGTACCTTTCGCAAAGTCACTAATTCGTCTTGTCCCTGTCCGATAACATCCCGTAATACGTGCAGCAGGAGAAACCAACCCTGAGCCTCATGAACTCAGGTGGGCCCACTCTCTGAAAATGTCTAGGAGCTCCTGGGCCGAAACATTTGTCGATGAGAGATTACTTCTACTGATAATTGGTAGACTCCTGCTGTACATGCTCCCCTGTGGAGTTTCTTTTTATTGCTTGCAAGGGTCATAAAGTACCAAATTTGTACGAAATTTGCCACTCTCGAAAGCCCTGGACCCACCTAACTCCAATCCCCAGGTCAAACAAATATCTACACGACACCAGTGTTGCCACTTTGGATCTTTTGTATCCAAATTTAGATCTTTTTCATTGCGTTTAGATCCTGTTTTTGACGTTTAGATACTAAATATTTTTCTAGATTCTTTTCATATGGAGTTAGATATTTTATAGATTTTTTTTTCTTTTAGTGTCATTTTAATAATTATTGAGTAAAATATTTACTAAAATATTTTTGTTTTGGTCTGGCACGTACATTGTGGCAACTGCCATTACTTAAACTTTGAACTCTCACTGGGGTCAACACTCAAATATCTGACAACCCCGGTGCTGATTAATCGAAATCGCGCGTAAATCATACTAACTTTGTTTCAACCGTATCCTCACTGTGTTGTGAAGTATAGCTGTGATTCTGACTCTGTGTTTCTTTTTCATGTGATTTTTAAAAAAAATAATTGCTCACCTTCTTGTGTGGCTTTCATTTTGAAAAAACTTCAACATACCAAAAGTAAAGTATGAGCAAAAATTTCTAAAGAGTGGTTGCATGATGACAAAATTAAAGACTGGGGTGATGGCAGTTCCTGGGGATATAACCAAGGCTCGTTGTAAGTACTGCAAGTGTGAAATTAAAGCGAAAATACAAGACTTAAAGAAGCATGCAGAGACTAACAACCATAAAACTGCAGTTCCATTTAAAGATATTACAACCGCTGACATCTGTTTTCAGAACTACACTGATAAATGAGTCATCAAAAGTTGAAGGGTCGGTCGCAATGTTTTTAAGTTGCCATTGTGCAATTTCAAACTGTGACCATTTGATTGATTTGTTTTTAAAAACACAATTTCTGACAGTAAAGTTATGGATCATGTGAAAATGCATCGCAGCAAGTGTACAAATATTATAAGAAATACTTTATTCTCTCACTTTGAAAAGATTTGATCAGTGATATTTCTATAAATAAATATAGTTTATTATTAGACGATTCTAATGACATTTTTTTGTACTGAAAGTGCTTGGTGTGTGTATTATATATTACAGCAACATCAAAGACGAAGCAGTTTCTACATATCTTGGACTAGTTCAATTGGAAAAGTCTGATGCAGATAGTATAGTTCAGGAACTAAAGAATCTTGTAATCAGCAAACAGTTAGTCTTGACAAATTTGGCTGCAACTGGTACCGATAATGCCTCGGTGATGGTTTGCATAAACAATGGCGTTTGTGCTAAGTTGAAGGAAGCTATCCCATCGTTAATACTTATAAAATGTATGTGTCATTCATTACAGCTAGCATTATCACATGCTTCATCTGAATGTTTACCAAGGAATTTGGAATACCTTATTGCTGAAACACATAACTGGTTTTCAAAATCATTTTGTCAGACACAGCAATACAATGCATTGTATTCAGCCTTAAATAATGGTTCCACACCACTGAAAATTCTGTCAGATTGCAAAACCAGGTGGTTATCAATACAACCAGCTGTTGAAAGAATTGTGAACCAATGGTTGGAGTTAAAGACAACACTTTGAAATAACAAGACAAAGTGAAAAGTGCTACACAGCTGAGATACTATATGGAATGTACAGTGAATGAAAAAAATTTGGCATTCCTTCTCTTTTTTACAAACCTATTCTAATGGAAGTGCAAAAGTTAATAAACTGTTCGAATCCAAACATGTTGATAAAGTTAAATTACTTGACGATCTCACTTTGCTATTTTACTCAGTTGGTAAAAGACTGGTGTTGCCAACTTCAAAAAGTTGATTTGCTTGGTCGGTGTTGCGGTTGCCTGGTTGTATCAGTGATTACCTGGTTGTGCCTGCAGCTTAATTGTATCGTTTGTGTCCTTGTTACACATGTTTTTTAGGGTTGTTTGAATTATTCAGGCAACATAAATTACTACTACTTAATTTACATTATCATGGATTCAAATCAGCCAGACATTTTTTTTTTCCATTATGGCCTTGGCTTTCAGCTCGACCCAGTCTTGAGTAAGTACCAGGCGAAGTCTTGGGACGTAAAGGCGGCTGACATAATGTTGACCACAACACCAAGCTCTGTTTGGTCTATAAAATATAGGTCTAGCCCTATATGCCCAAAATACCCGAAGGCGTGGATAAGGGTCCTTTACTTACATTGTAGCTGTGTTCTGTACATACTACAGTCGGTAATGAAGGAACTATGCAGCCTACACTAAACCTCATCATGTAACGCGTTGAGCTGTTAGGAAAATGGGGTGTGGGGTGAGCAGATTTCGGATCAACCCAGATACTTTATTATGTTGAACAGAATGACGGTGTTCCATCGCATAGAAAGGTAATGTGGTAATCTTAGTTTCAGCTTCATAGCAAACGGGTCACCAAATAGTTGTTCCACTCCTGTGCCAACGAAAAACACACAGAATGTTCGTCGCAGTCCCTTGTGGAAAGATTGACAGGCTGCTGTCTAGCATTAGCCCTAGCATACACACGCATTAAAAGCATACGGTAGCCATCTGAAGTGCTAACACAAACAGTCCGACATTAGAAATGCAGTTCATCATGGATGGTAGAACTAGCAGAAGTCACCAACAGCCAAGCAGTAGCCCACGCGATCAATTTTGATTACATAATGGCACCACCAATATTGCGACAACCGGCATCGCGCCATTTTCTGAATCTACAATTCACACCAACACTTTGATCACAATGGAAAAACATTCCAAATGAAACCCGCAGCTCACAGAGTCACGCCACTCACTCAACTCAGAAGGTTAGCAACGAAGGTATATCCATTCAGTCTACAAATGGAGCAAAAATGCAACGGCCACCGTCTGGCAGGAGCAAAAAATATGCCACAGCTCAAAACAGTGGCCGTGCCTAGCGTCCATTTTGACCGGAAGTCGCATAGAAAGGTTTTTAGGGCACCGTTGGTTAGCGCCTGCAGCCAAGGGGACAGTGATCTGTTCAGCGCACGACGCTAATGGAGGATCCACTATTAAAACTAGGACGAATTTTAATTGGCCTCTAAGTTAAAAGTTTGGTTTTCTGGCTTCGCTGTTGTAAAAACGAACTTTCTTAAATTTCCAGGCGAGCAGGTTGGGACAAGTAAAGTGCAGGCGGATTTGGTGCAGAACGAAGGGATTAGGACGTGACATCGGATAGTTAAACAACACCTCGTGCAAAGATAACAAAAGTAATTTCATTTTCAGCGAGTCTATACACGACAGGGTTAGTGATGGGTATTGCAGGTCGAGGCAGCCACCGTGGCTTAGCGGCTAGACGCTCGCGTGCGGATCGGAAGGTCGTGGGATCACTTCATGACGGAGCCGGACTTTTTTTTTCAAAAATGACCTTGACTCCCAGGTCGATCCAGTCCTGAGTGGGTACTGGGTGTAGTCCTGGGAAGTAAATGCGGCTTCCAGGTCAACCCAACCTTGAGTGGGTGCCAGGTACAGTCCTGGGAAATAAAGGCTGCCAGCGTGATGCTGATAACATCACCCATCATGTACCGATTGGTCTAAAAAAAAAATCTTGCCCTATATGCCTAAACGCCTAAAGACGCGGAAAACGGGTCCTTTAATTTGTATTTACTTTTTTATCACAGGCAGTGCGGCGCTTGTGCAGCTGCATAAATAAAGAGAATGTCTATCGTATGATAGACAGCTGGTGCTTTCCGAATATGTTATGTGTAGGATTGGACACGAGAACTGGGTAAGAACTGGCAAAATTGTTTGGGCGTGGGGGTGGGGAGAGATAGAACAATAGCAAGATCAATAACTAAATACGTGTTTGACTTAAGGATGGGAGGGGGGACAATAACATTGACCTGATCATTGATTCTAGTGATCGTGAAAACACGGGGGCGCTGTGGCAACGGAAAAATTGGAGTGAGAGTATGTCTCGGATGTTTAGACATCAAGGTACGAAACAATATCTCTATTATAAATAACTGACTGTACACCACGCCGTTGGCTGTTTTGTATACTTCAACACTGTTGTTCTAGTTGGATTTTTAACATATGTATACTTCAGATGAAATAGGAAAAGCTCAGCTTCAAGGTCGTGTTGTTCCTTTCTTTGTGTTGAAGAAGTTGGCGTTTACTGCGCTTCCGATGACAGTTGGAAAGGGGGGAGCATCTTAGTCATTGGAATAAACGCTGTTCTCCAAACATTGATTAATTTTTAAGCAGCGAACATCAGGCTGGACATGGGAACAGATTCCTTACTATGTAGTCCGGTAACAGGACCGTTTTTGATGCCAACTACATCACCTGCAAACTACATCACCTGCCAACTACATCCCCTGCCAACTAAATCACTTGCCAACTACATCACCTGCCAACTTAATTACCTGCTAGTTACATCATCTGCCAACTACATCACCTGCCAACGACATCACCTGCCAACTACATCACCTGCCAACTACATCACCTACCAACTACATCACCTGCCAACTACATCACCTGCCAACTACATCACCTGCCAACTACAACACCTACCAACTACATCACCTGCCAACTACATCACCTGCCAACTTCATCACCTGCTAACTTGATTACCTGCTAGTTACATCACCTGCCAACTACATCACCTGCCAACAACATCACCTGCCAACTTAATTACCTGCTAGTTACATCAACTGCCAACTACATCAGCTGCCAACTACATCACCTGCCAACTACATCACCTGCCAACCTAATTACCTGCTAGTTACATCACCTGCCAACTACATTATCTGCCAACTACATCAACTGCCAACTACATCACCTGCCAGCTACATCACCTGCCAACTACATCACCTGCCAACTACATCACCTGCCAACTACATCACATGCCAACTTAATTACCTGCTAGTTAAATCACCTGCCAACTACATCACCTGCTAACTACATCAACTGCCAACTACATCACCTGCCAACTTAATTACCTGCTAGTTACATCATCTGCAAAATACATCACCTGCCAACTAAATTACCTGATAGTTATATCATCTGCCAACTACATCCCCTGCCAACTACATCCCCTGCCAACTAAATCACTTGCCATCTACATCACCTGCCAACTAAATTACCTGCTAGTTACATCATCTGCCAACTACATCACCTGCCAATGACATCACCTGCCAACTACATTACCTGCCAACTACATCACCTGCCAACTACATCACCTACCAACTACATCACCTGCCAACTACATCACCTGCCAACTACATCACCTGCCAATTACATAACCTGCCAACTACAACACCTGCCAACTACATCACCTGCCAACTACATCACCTGCCAACTTAATTACCTGCTAGTTACATCACCTACCAACTACATCAGCTGCCAACTACATCAGCTGCCAACTGCATCAGCTGCCAACTACATCAGCTGCCAACTAAATCACCTGCCAACTACATCAGCTGCCAACTAAATCACCTGTCAACTACATCAGCTGCCAACTAAATCACCTGCCAACTACATCAGCTGCCAACTAAATCCCCTGTCAACTAAATCACCTGCCAACTACAACACCTGCCAACTACATCACCTGCCAACTACATAACCTGCCAACTACATCACCTGCCAACTAATTACCTGCCAACTACATCACCTGCCATCTACATCACCTGCCAACTACATCAGCTGCCAACTACATCACCTGCCAACTACATCAGCTGCCAACTAAATCACCTGCCAACTACATCAGCTGCCAACTACATCACCTGCCAACTAAATCACCTGCCAGTTACATCACCTGCCAACTACATCAGCTAAATCACCTGCCAACTACATCACCTGCCAACTACATCACCTGCCAACTACATCACCTGCCAGCTACATCACCTGCCAACTACATCACCTGCCAACTACATCACCTGCCAGCTAAATCACCTGCCAACTACATCACCTGCCAACTACATCACCTGCCAACTACATCACCTGCCAACTACATCACCTGTCCAACTACATCACCTGCCAACTACATGCGTTTACCATTTGTAATGTTCTTCGGTGAATTTTTTTAACAATTTGGAGACGGAGCCTTTTTATAGGCTTTTATTATGTTTGTCTGGATAGCCGTCGGCGTTATAATTTTAATACTTTTCCCCGATAAGCTATAATCTTGCCCTTTTCCACGCACAAGCTTTGTGGATGACAATGCACTGTGCTGAATAAAATATTACAATTTTTGCTTTCTCAGTGATCATTTTTGATGTCCAATATTTTATACGTCCTGCAAAAAAAAAAAATAAAAAAAATTGTCAAGAAAAATAATCATTTTACAAGGAAAATAACAATTAAGTAACAATTTATATTACTCGACTCAACTTGTCACATGTCACTATTTTTATAAATATGGCTTAGTTATTATGTAGACACCTATATGGGCGTTCCCTGTCTTTATGAGTCGTGGTATAAAATTGTAGATATTTGTTTGTAAAGATAATTCAGTAGACTGAAACAGAACTAGTATTCAGAAGTGGACGAACAACCAGAATTTTCCGCCATAGTTTACAGCCATACATTTGTAGTCCTTTTTAGGATGAAATTGTTCGTTATTTGAAGCCCTACTCTGGCTTTGCTAGCGGCCGCTATATAGCCTGGCCATAAATATATCCTGGTGGAGTGGAAAGTCAGTGAGTCAGTCAGTCAGTCGTTTACAGCCAGTGAGTGTAAAGAATAAGAAGAAAATGGTCATTAATGCAGTTTATAGCCGAGTAAGATAGTGGATAATACATATATACTTGCAACACAAAGGGGATAATACACATATACTTGCAACACAAAGGTCAGGGGTCAACGCCATCAGGACACGAAACCCTAGTTAAGATATTTCGTCTCTTCCGCTAGAGGCTGCCTCCGTGGCGTAGCGACTAGACTCTCGCCTGTTGGTCGCAAATTCACAGTTGTAAATCCACGTCAATATCATTTCAAATAAATATGTACTAATTAAAAATCAACATTATAGCGCACCCGACACACTCATAGGTGCTCGGTCTCCCGCAGAATATGTCGTAAGGTGCAGATAGAGCTTGTTCCAGTAACACACTGGATGCACAATCGTCTACTCTTTCCCCCATACGCCTTGTCTTTTCAGATCGACACTTAATTCCAAATACCCTCAACCCTAAACATATTATTTTCTATAAGTCCCCATATTGGTTCTATGGCCCGGTTTTTGGGAAGAATAACAGACCCACTGTCTCATTAACGCTGGACTTTGAGAAAGCTTTTGACAGCGTCCATAGAGACAGTCTCTGGAAAACTTTGGACTTTGAGAAAGCTTCTGACAGCATCTATAGAGACAGTCTCTGGAAAACTTTGGACTTTGAGAAAGCTTCTGACAGCGTCTATAGAGACAGTCTCTGGAAAACTTTGGACTTTGAGAAAGCTTCTGACAGCGTCCATAGAGATAGTCTCTGAAAAACTTTGGACTGAGAAAACTTTTGACAGCCTCCATAGAGACAGTCTCTGAAGAACTTTAGACTTTGAGAAAACTTTTGACAGCGTCTATAGAGAGAGTTTCTGGAAAACATTACGACATTGTGGAATCCCCCAAAAAATATTCAGCATAGCTACTCTCTTCTAAAAAGACTTTTCTAATAGTATTAAAAAATGATAACACATCTTTCCCAGTAAAGACAGGTGAAAGACAGGGATGTGTTATATCATCCCTTCTTTTTACCTTGTGACTGATTGAATACTAAAGAACACAGAAAACAAGACATGGAGAGGCATACGATGGTTCACCATGTTCGAGGACCTTGATTTTGCAGATGATAAAACACACCTATCACAAAAACATCAACATAAACAAGAGACAAGTAACAGACTTCACAGCAGAAATGGTGAGGCTGAGAATAAATGCAAGGAAAACTAAGATCATGACAAACAGTCCAAACCAGCAACCAGTGATCATAAATAACCTAACACTTGAAAATGTACATCAGTTCACATATCTTGGCTATGTGGTGTCCCTACGGTGAGGGGCAGAGGAAGACATACATACAGTCACGTCTGAACAAAGCTAGAGCTGCTTTTGGAAGGATGCGGCAAATCTGGAAATCTAAGTTACTGTAGAGCAACGATTCTCAAACTTTTTTTTCGCTGCGGCACCTTTGTAGGGCAAAGATTTTCTTACGGCATACCTACCCTTAAAGCGGTTTGAATACTTAGGAAAAGAAGAAAAAAGTGCCCATTTTATGTTTAGCTGTCCTTAGTGCGATGAATGAAACTGTTTGGATAATTTCTTTTTATTATTTTTTTTTTTTAATGTTTATGGGAAGTTTAGTTATTTTTACCCTTAAACCACTTGACCCAGAAAGTTTGCTCCTGTAACTTAAAAAAATTAAATTAAATATCTGTGTTGAGAATGGTCTTGGCGGCCAGAAGAGCTAGAGACAGAACCTTATATCTCCCCCGACACCCACAGCGATAAAAGAGGAAGTGAAGAAGAAGAAGAAGTTGAGAATTCACTGCAGCCTTGACAATAACATTGTCTTCTGAAAACACCTGCATCCATTACTCTTCTTGGCTTCCTTCACATTGTTTCTGTTTTAAACTGCTGTCTTTAGTGATCTCAAGCAGATTAAAAATAATCTTGATTATTGCCGCGGCACCCAGGTTAATCTGCTGTAGGGGAACACATCTCTGACTCTACAAGAGCATTATTTTGCTAGTTCTTCTTTGTGGGGCTGAATACTGGAGAGCGACAAAAAAGGATGCGCTCAAGCTATCCCCCGTCCACCACAAATACGTAGAATTATTAAAATGTTCTGGCCAGACACAATCTCAATCACTAAACTACTTCGTCACAAACCAAGAAACTCTAGACAGTATGATAACAAAGTGAAGAGGGAAAATGACTTGGTCACGTCATGAGAATCAATCCTGATATACCTGCAAAAAACAGCTCTCACTTGGACACCAGAGGGAAAGAGAAAGAAGGGGTGCCCTAAAACATCATGGAGACTAACGACGGCGAGTAAACTGAGTGCTACATCTTTGACATGGAAAACTTCACAGAATATTGGAAAGAACAGTGATGCATGAAAAGTCGTCTCTGCTGCATACGACAGAAAGGCATGGAAAGTCGTGCCTGAAGCCTCACATGCCACGAGGCATAAAGAGATCATACCCACTGCCTCATTAAGAAGCATGTCGTAAAAGGCGACTAATTACTATTTTCCCTCGGAATTTAGAGCATATCTGCCTGAGAGGCGAGAAACCAACAGTCTTAACACAACTAAACCATATCACCTAATATCGTATCTCCCTCTGACATTCATCTTTACCAGCGTCAGACATTCTCCCTTTGTTCACCTATGTGATGATGAATTAGCATGCCGTTATACAAGTATTTACCTATTGATTTTTAGTGAGTATCTTCTTTGTTCAACATTTGCTCATGTTTTTGTACAACTTTCAATGGTGGTTCCAAAAGAAACAAATCCCAAATATGGACGCATGAAATACAAACAAGTGTATGTAAATAGCGAAGTTCTTTGGTTTAGTTTCGTCTGCAGGTCTGGTGTATTCATAAGGTTCGCGCCAATACCACGAAGGAGCACCAGAGATGTTTGTGTGTGAATCTTCTAGAGCTTATCGACGCTTCGCTTATCGACGTTTTCATTAACCTACTTTTATTTTGAAGTACAAGCATGTTCTATACCAGTGCCTTATTTGTTCGGAACTGTTACGTAATTTCGTTAAGATCGACTGCTCACTTCGATTCTCGTCGCGGGCTATCGTTGGGTTGTTCAGATTTGTTACAAGAATTGTTAGTGTGGTGTTTCTTATCTTAAAACCTGGATGACATTGACCGCAACAGTGTGTAGTGTTTCAAGTGTAGGAGACAACAGATACGATCGACACTGGGTGTCTGGGGAGGGGAAACCAAGGTGTTCTCAGAAGGCTAAAGAACCTCTCTTCCCGGTCTTAATGCAAAGTGGGCATATAGTGCTAGACCAGCGATTCTCAACCTGTGGCTCGCGACCCTTTTTGGGGTCGAACGACCCTTTCAAATGGGTCGGCTAAGACCAAAGGAAAATACATAACCCCATAAGCTATAAAATAGCAACGAATATAATTGTATAGGTGTTGGTCATCACACAATATGAGGAACTGTGTTAAAGGGTTGCTGCATTAGGACGGTTGGGAACCACTGTACTAGACCTATACTTTTATAGCCAATCGGCATTCGGTGAGTAATGTTCCACACTGGCGCTTTTACTTCCCATGACCATACCTAGTACCTGTTTAAGGTTGGCTCGACCTGGGAGTCAAGGTCATTTTTGAAAGAAGTCCGGCTCCGTTCAAATGGTTCTCAGCTGTGTGTGTACTGAGTGGAAGGAATACAAATGAAGCAGACTTTATGTTATCTTGTGTTACCAAAGTCTGATTTGTTGCACATTGGGCTTTCCATACGTGCTCTGTTCTCCCCTGCAGTAGCATTCCAATATACCTTTACTTATTGAGCTTCTTCTTCTTCTTCTTCTTTTTCTTCTGTTTTCTTTATTTTTCTTTTGTTGTTCTTGTTGTTGTTGTTGTTGTTGTTGTTGTTCTTCTTCTTCTTCTTCTTCTTCTTCTTCTTCTTCTTCTTCTTCTTCTTCTTCTTCTTCTTTTTCTTTTGTTTTCTTTATTTCTTCTTCTTCTTCTTCTTCTTCTTCTTCTTCTTCTTCTTCTTCTTCTTCTTCTTCTTCTTCTGTTTTCTTTCTTTCTTTCTTTCTTTCTTTCTTTTCTTTCTTTCTCTTTCTTTCTTTCTTTCTTATTCTTTTCTTTCTTTCTTTTCTTCTTTCTTTCTTCTCTTTCTTTCTTTCTTCTTTCTTCTTTTCTTTCTTCTTTCTTTCTTTCTTTCTTTCTTTCTTTCTTTCTTTCTTTCTTTCTTTCTTTATTTCTTTCTTTCTTTCTTTCTTTATTTCTTTCTTTCTTCTTCTTTTTCTTCTTCTTCTTCTTCTTCTTCTTCTTCTTCTTCTTCTTCTTCTTCTTCTTCTTCTTCTTCTTCTTCTTTTTCTTCTTCTTCTTCTTCTTCTTCTTCTTCTCTTCTTCTTCTTCTTCTTCTTCTTCTTCTTCTTCTTCTTCTTCTTCTTCGTGTCATCTCACTAATAGCAGGTTGTAGCCGAAGCTGTTAAAAAAAAAAAAAAATCTATCACCTGAGCCACCGCAGAAACGCAAGACAGCAACCAAGACACTGGGCTACAACCTGTGATTAGTGAGACGAAAAAGTAGAAGTTAGTTATAGTGTCTGTTGCCTAGGCTTTAAAAACGGCATAGCCCTGCTTCTCCAAGTTTCACTCCTGGGTCATACAATCATATTAGCACACTTTCAGTGATGATAGAGGACCTTTGGACGCAGCTGTATGGTATCAGCCTGACCCTCCCCTACTGCTCTGGATGTCATTATTTTGAATCTGCGTCAAGGCAGGTTTTCCAACTCTCAGAGACTCACTCCGTCTATATGGGTACCAGGCAGTATTCTGGGAACTGAAGGCAGTCGTTGAAAAGGTGGCCACATCACACATACCGAGGTGGTCTATAGTCATTCAACTTATGCTCCAGGGGCCACTGTCAGGAAAGGGTGACCACATCACACATACCGAGGTGGTCTATAGTCATTCAACTTATGCTCCAGGGGCCACTGTCGTAAAAAGGTGGCCACATCTCACATACCGAGGTGGTCTATAGTCATTCAACTTATGCTCCAATGGCCACTGTCGTAAAAAGGTGGGCACATCACATACCGAGGTGGTCTATAGTCATTGAGCTTATGCTTCAAGGGCCACTGTCGTGAAAAGGTGGGCACATTACACATACCGAGGTGGTCTATAGTCATTCAGCTTATGCTCCAGGGGCCACTGTCGTGAAAAGTGGGCACATCACATACCGAGGTGGTCTATAGTCATTCAGCTTATGCTCCAGGGGCCACTGTCGTGAAAAGTGGGCACATCACATACCGAGGTGGTCTATAGTCATTCAGCTTATGCTCCAGGGGCCACTGTCGTGAAAAGGTGGGCACATCACATACCGAGGTGGTCTATAGTCATTCAGCTTATGCTCCAGGGGCCACTGTCGTGAAAAGTGGGCACATCACATACCGAGGTGGTCTATAGTCATTCAGCTTATGCTCCAGGGGCCACTGTCGTGAAAAGGTGGGCACATCACATACCGAGGTGGTCTATAGTCATTCAGCTTATGCTCCAGGGGCCACTGTCGTGAAAAGGTGACACATCACACATACCGAGGTGGTCTAAAATCATTTAACTTGTGCTTCAAGGGCCACTGTCGTGAAAAGAGAACTTTTCTTATTTTAAAAGAGACCTCCATTATGTAGCGGCTAGACGCTAGACTGAGCATGACTTTAAGAACTGACTGACTGACTTTCTACCCCACCAGGACATCACACAAGCGATAAACACCCGATGACACAATGTGCCACCACGTGGGTGAGGATCACCGTGGAAAGGTCCCAGAAACCGCGTTCAGCCATTTAGGCCAGATTTATGGCCAGGCTATATTGCGTCCCCGGCATGAGCCAGAGTGGGGCTTCAAACAACGAAAAATTGCATCCTAAAAAGGACGGTGGGGTTATGCAAAGAACTTTAAGGAAAAAAAACACTTGGCTCCCATGTCAACCTAGCCTTAAATGAATGCCAGGTAAAACCCTCTAAAGTAAAGGCGGTCGGTGTGGTGTTAACCATTGGT
>CAJHNH020002857.1:361603-366603 GCA_905116865.2 Candidula unifasciata | reverse complement strand
GATCATGGCGAGGCATATTCGCCCACGCCAGTCGGCAAGGCACCTGATGATGATGAATACACTATTCGTATTCGTATTCGGCCAAATAGTTGGTCCCGCATTTCGTATTCGGCCGAAGAGTGAAAATCACTATTCGGTAAAGCCCTAATATTTAGATCTCATTTGTAAAGGATAAAGCAAAAACCCTCTGTTCTATGCTCCCACAAGCGTGTCGTAATAGACGACTTTTTAGGAGTGTTTCTTTCGAAGTCGGAGTGCATCTGCCTGAAATGCAGGGAACCAACCGTCAAAATATAAGTAAGCCAGATCTGTAAAACGGATGTGCATGCTAAAAATCAGGCTCCGTAACAAAATTAAAGTCCAAAGTGGACGAACAATCAAAACATTCCCCTGGAGTGTACAGCCGTTAAACGCGACTAAGAAAACATAAGTAAGTTTAAAATAAAATAATTTCTTGGCGTAATTATTGAAGTATCTGCCAGATAGAGGCGGTGTTCAAATTGCGCGTGATAATGGTCTAAAGCTCCGGTTCTTAACCTGTGGGGTGCGACCCTTTTGGGAGTCGAACGACCTTTTCAAGAGTTCGCCTAATACTATCGGAAAACACATATTCACTGAAGTTAGCAAACAAAATAATATTATGGTTGGGGGTCGGGTCACCACAACACGAGGAGCTGTATTAGGAAGGTTGAGAACCCACAAGTTACGGCCAATAATTGAGACAAACCTGCAACAGGGGACATAATCGTGAAAACTATTCTTGTCCCCTTAAAAAATTATAACATGTCAGGGGAAGTAATGCCTTGTGTATGTAACTACAACTGTACCAACCTGTAATTATTTCACACTTAGTTAGTTGTGTATAATGATTTTTATTGGCTGAAAATTTATTGTCTATGCCAGGAATTACCTTGTTCTACCTCACAATGTATATTTATTTATTATATACATAACACGCATTATTGATAACATGCACTGGTACTCTGAAAGGTGAGTGCTTAGAAGGGCCGAATGTTAAACGGGCCTGCGTGCCCAATTTGTAACCCTTTGAAAATAAAGTGTGTTCGTTCGTTCATATAGACTTAGTTTTCTGCCTTAGCGTGGTTTTTTTTGCTCTCTCTCTCTCTCTCTCTCTCTCTCTCTCTCTCTCTCTCTCTCTCTCTCTCTCTCTCTCTCTCTCTCTCTCTCTCTCTCTCTCTTTATAGTTTTAGAATATTATGTAGTTGCCAACCTTTACACACCACTATAAACATTTTTGTGTGTGTGTGGAGTGGCGGGGACTGGGGGGGGGGGGGGGGTATTTTTAAGAGCTCCAAACCGGCATTCGTCCAGGGCCCTTCTTCTTCTGCGTTCGACATCAGTCATGCTAAACATTGAGCCCCGTCTGGGTCACAAATAGGATTGTGCGTTTAAGGTCGCCACCGGTCTCCCATAGCTTCTCTTGTAATGTGGCTCACTTGGGCCAGATCCACAGTCTTTGCTAGGAGAGGTTAGGGCAGTACTGCAGTATGTGCTCAGGGGTCTGTCTTTCTGCTCCACAATCACAGGCAGCAGATTCTTTTATGCCTATCCTGTACAGGTGTGCTCGAAGACCACAGTGTCCAGTCCGAAGTCTAAAAATTGATGTTTGTTCTTTGTTAGGGCCCTAATATAACCTTACGGTTGAAAAGAGGTTTCTGGGACTTGCGCCCATGGGAGTCCCATCCGAATGGTCACACTTTGTGTTAGCGGATGTTAGTCGCTGGTTGTGCTGACCTGGCGGGGTTGAAGGTCACTCACTCGCCAGTGTCGCAGCGGGCATTTAAGGTTAGACTCAGATTTGAATAAACCAGCCAGCCCTCGATGGGTGCTGTGGTCAGCAACACGCCAGCTGCCTTTACTTGCCAGTACTACCTGCTGCCATTGAAGGTTGTGTCGACCTGGGAGCCAATGTCACGTATCACAGAAAATCCGGCTGCATGGGGATTTGAACCCACGACCTTCGGGCCCGCATGCGAGCATCTAGCGGGTAATCAGGGGCAATTCATCAACTGGTGAAACTGTCAAATGTAGAAAGTAACCGTTTTGTGGTGCAGCAGTACAACTGTGCTGTGTGGCTGAACGGTTGAAGTGGGTCTCTGGGATGTGTGGCTGAACGGTTGAAGTGGGTCTCTGGGATGTGTGGCTGAACGGTTGAAGTGGGTCTCTGGGATGTGTGGCTGAACGGTTGAAGTGGGTCTCTGGGATGTGTGGCTGAACGGTTGAAGTGGGTCTCTGGGGATGTGTGGCTGAAACGGTTGAAGTGGGTCTCTGGGATGTGTGGCTGAACGGTTTGAAGTGGTATGTCTCTGGTGGGTCTCTGGAATGTGTGGCTGAACGGTTGAAGTGGGTCTCTGGGATGTGTGGCTGAACGGTTGAAGTGGGTCTCTGGGATGTGTGGCTGAACGGTTGAAGTGGGTCTCTGGGCTGTGTGGCTGAACGGTTGAAGTGGGTCTCTGGGCTGTGTGGCTGAACGGTTGAAGTGGGTCTCTGGGATGTGTGGCTGAACGGTTGAAGTGGGTCTCTGGGATGTGTGGCTGAACGGTTGAAGTGGGTCTCTGGGATGTGTGGCTGAACGGTTGAAGTGGGTCTCTGGGATGTGTGGCTGAACAGTTGAAGTGGGTCTCTGGGATGTGTGGCTGAACGGTTGAAGTGGGTCTCTGGGATGTGTGGCTGAACGGTTGAAGTGGGTCTCTGGGATGTGCAGATGTTTGATTCTTAGCCTTGAGATGTTAATCCCACAGGATGCAATCCTGGGGGTGGGGGGGGGGGAGGACTTTCAAAAACACGTTAAACTTTAGTTACATAATCCATCCTTACTGATCAGGATTCGGCGTCTGTCTTGCGCTGGTTTTGACAGTGGTACCGAGCACTGACCGTTAAGAGCTATGGCAAATTACTGAACGTAAAATTTGTCTAGAAGAACCATAACAGCCTATATAAATGTTGGAGTTGGTTCTGCAGTGTCCTGTAAAGGATACGCAACTAACTTAAGTGTTCATGACTGCGGGCTGATCTAGTCGTTAGAGACGCCCTATTAACTACTATAGAAGTTGAACAAGGTAATTGAGATTTGACTGGCTGGCTTGCCATCCAAAAAGAGATATAGTAATCTCAGGGTGGTCAACACATGACCTCCATTAAAGTAGGTCATAGTCAAACCTTCAGGAAAGGAGAATGAATAAAAATGAAAGAAGGGAACAACTCTCTTGCAACGTATTGGTAACAGCCTCAAGGAAGACGACAGACAAAGGTTTGTTGCACAGAACTCAACCTGCACGAGACTGCAGGGTGCACCAAAGTGTTACTTTGTTTAGCTTTCACGGGAGCTCTAATTATAACTTCTGTGGGGTCTATAGACGAATCTGCATTTTGCCATAATAAAGTACCAGCCCACAGCAGTGGGAGATGGTCGAATAGACAGACAGTCATCATGCCACAGTAGTTACCTTTTACGACATGGTTATTAGGAGACAGAGCGCCCCTCCCCCCCCCCCCAACCTTTACGCCCACCTCCAATAAGGCATCGGAACCCCCATGAGAAAACTGCCAAAGTGAGTTGAAGCGCAGTCATCCTATTGGCTTGCTATGTGATTGGTCCCTAGTGATTGATCCCTAGTGATTGGTCCCTAGTGATTGGTCCCTAGTAATTGGTCCCTAGTGATTGGTCCCTAGTAATTGGTCCCTAGTGATTGGTGCTTACTCATTGGTCCCTAGAGTTATGGACCTAGCTTCCTGCGTTCCAATGCAAAACAGTCAGGGTTTTCCGCCAGAAATTGACCATAGCTCTCAGGAGAAGCCAGCCTAAAAAATGTGTACTAGGAAATATAATGGGAAGGTAAAGGCGGCCAGCAAGACACTGGCCACATCACTAGTCGAGTACCGTTTGATTTGTACAAATTATAAGTATAGATTTACTGGCTTGAAAATATTTTTGAGTTTCAGTACATAATCACAATTTCTGGTGTTTATCGTGTGGTTGACTTCTTTTTCTTGTTTCCTTTACAGGCAGACCAGCTGACAGAAGAGCAGATCGCTGGTAAGTTGCCAGTTTTTCTCACATTACATGAGATAACTACTTCTATACTAACATAATTGTACATGAGCAGGTGTGTTTTCTTCGTCTCCCTCTGTTTTCTTCTTATTCTTCTTCTTCTTCTTCTTTTTCTTCTTCTTCTTCTTCTTCTTCTTCTTCTTCTTCTTCTTCTTCTTCTTCTTCTTCTTCTTCTTCTTCTTCTTCTTCTTCTTCTTCTTCTTCTTTTCTTATCTTCTTCTCTTCTTCCTTCTTCTTCTTCTTCTTCTTCTTCTTCTTCTTCTTCTTCTTCTTCTCTTCTTCTTCGTCTTCTTCTTTCTTCTTCTTCTTCTTCTGCTTCTTCTTCTTCTTCTCTTCTTCTTTTCTTCTTCTTCTTCTTCTTCTTTATTCTTCTTCTTCTTCTTCTTCTTCTTCTTCTTCTGTTCTTCTTCTTCTTCTTCTTCTTCTTCTTTCTTCTTCTTCTTCTTCTTCTCTTCTTCTTCTTCTTCTTCTTCTTCCTTCTTCTTCTTCTTCTTCTTCTTTTCTTCTTCTTCTTCTTCTTCTTCTTTCTTCTTCTTCTTCTTCTTCTTCTTCTTCTTCTTCTTCTTCTTCTTCTTCTTCTTCTTCTTCTTCTTTCTTCTTCTTCTTCTTCTCTTCTTCTTCTTCCTTCTTCTTCTTCTTCTTCTTCTTCTTCTTCTTCTTCTTCTTCTTCTTCTTCTTTCTTTCTTCTTCTTCTTCTTCTTCTTCTTCTTCTTATTCTTCTTCTCTTCTTTTCTTCTATCTTCTTCTTCTTCTTCTTCTGAGTTCTTCAGAGGCTTCTTCTTCTTGATCTTCTTCTTCTTCTTCTTCTTCTTTCTTTCTTCTTCTTATTCTTCTTCTTCTTCTTCTTCTTCTTCTTCTTCTTCTTCTTCATTCTTCTTCTTCTTCTCTATCTTCTTCTTCTTCTTCTTCTTCTTCTTCTTCTTCTTCT
>CAJHNH020002857.1:341603-359103 GCA_905116865.2 Candidula unifasciata | reverse complement strand
TCCTGTTTTATAGCTATCATGTTGTCCGTGAAAACATTTCCCGTTTTATTCCTGGCCCGCACGTGTACACAGTTTGAAGAACACTGATCTGCAGCACTGTTATGTGTTCTATCCCAATATCTCCCTCCAAACAGACAGTCGAATATTTTGGGCGGTAGTAGATAGGCTGCAAGCAGTCGTGGGACCTAGGCTGCACTCTCTCGTGGGATGTAGTGGGTTGAGGTTAGAACCAGTCCTAGACGTTTTGGGGTAGTTAAAAGCATCAGAAAGCCGGGAAACCCGCTCTTACCACCCTTGCAAATATTGGACTGCCCAGTGACGTCATCCTGGGGGAAGATTTTGGGAAAGCACCCTGTTATGAAACTTGATTACCATTTCCCGTCCTCGTTGCTTACATAGTTTCATGTCATTGGGCTTAAGGATTGGAGAATGTTGGTTTGTCCTTTTCAGAATTTAAAGAGGCGTTCAGTCTGTTTGACAAAGATGGCGATGGTACAATCACTACAAAAGAGCTGGGAACAGTAATGAGGTCACTAGGTCAGAATCCAACAGAGGCTGAGCTGCAGGACATGATCAATGAGGTGGATGCCGATGGTAAGCTGCAAGAGGTGGTAGTAGTGAGGTAGAAACGATGGTGGTGATGAGGTAGAAGAGGTGGTGGTGAGGTAGAATTTAGTGGTAGTGAGGTAGAAATGGTGGTGATGAGGTAGAAATAGTGGTGGTGAGGTAGAAATGGTGGTGATGAGGTATAAATGGTGGTGGTGATGGGGTAGAAACGATGGTGGTGATGAGGTAGAACTGATGGTGCTGAGGTAGAAATGGTGGTGATGAGGTAGAAGTGATGGTGCTGAGGTAGAAATGGTAATGCTGAGGTAGAAATGGTGGTTATGAGGTAGAAATGATGGTGCTGAGGTAAGAATGGTGGTGATGAGGTAGAAATGGTAGTGATTAGGTAGAAATGGTGATGATGAGGTAGAAATGGTAGTGATTAGGTAGAAATGGTGGTGATGAGGTAGAAATGATGGTGGTGAGGTAGAAATGGTGGTGATGAGGTAGAAATGATGGTGATGAGGTAGAAATGGTGGTGATGAGGTAGAAATGGTAGTGGTGAGGTAGAATTGACGGTGGTGGGGTAGAAAGGATGGTGGTGAGGTTGAAAAGATGGTGATGAGGTAGAAAGGATGGTGATGAGGTAGAAATGATGGTGGTGAGGTAGAAATGGTGGTGATGAGGTAGAAAGGATGGTAAAGATGTAGAAATGGTGGTGGTGAGGTAGAAACGTTGCTTGTAAGACATAAACACACATTTGACACTGTATTTGAAGTTAACACACATTTGACACCATTTAAAAATATCACATATTTAACACTGTATTTGAAGTTAACACACATTTGACACTTTAAATCAAGATAATACCCATTTGACACTTTAAATGAAGATAAAACACATTTGACACTTCAAATGAAGGCAACCGACATTTGGCATTATATTGAAGATAGCACACATTTGACACTGTGTTTGAAGATAGCACACATTTGACACTTTGTTTGAAGATAGCACATATTTGACACTCTGTTTGAAGATATCACACATTTGACACTGTGTTTGAAGATAACACACATTTGACACTGTGTCTGAAGATAACACACATTTGACACTTTGTTTGAAGATAGCACACATTTGACACTGTGTTTGAAGATAACACACATTTGACACTGTGTTTGAAAATAACACACCTTGAATGCTTGCTTCTACAGGAAATGGAACCATTGATTTCCCAGAATTCCTGACAATGATGGCCAGGAAGATGAAAGATACAGATTCAGAAGAGGAAATTAGAGAAGCATTTAGGCAAGTTTCATCCATCTTGTCCTTGTTCTTGTTCTCCTTCTCCTTCTTCTGAATGATTGATGTTCAACATCTCTAGGACCGCACAGTGAGTGACCAACACCCGGTGACACAAAGTGAATCACCCAGGCACAAGTACCAGAAACCCAAATCAACTTATGGGATAAATTATGGCCCAGACTACAGCCAGGCTCGGGTTTTAAAATAACGAAACATTGCGTCCCATATTGCGTTTTGTGTGCACATTCATTTCACAGACCTTACTAATCTATATGCAGACTGTTGGATCCTCACCTGTCAGGCACATGCACTGTGACTTCGATGGAAACATCACTAATTAGTCGACTCTTATGACATGCTAGTTAAGTTGCAGTGGATCTGTTCTATTGTCCTCCACAGTGGGACCCCAGGACCCACACAGGATGTAGTTTAGCACTGGTTTCATCCCACCCTTTTTCCTGAAGTCATCATTTCTGATTCAGTAATTTATAATTATATTTACGGTTCATCATATACATCTCATTTCTGTGTCCTGATTATCACATGAAAATAAGAAAATAACTCTTATCCCTAATGCTGTTTTCCAGAGTGTTTGACAAGGACGGCAACGGCTTCATCTCGGCAGCAGAACTTCGTCATGTGATGACCAACTTGGGGTAGAAACTCACGGATGAGGAGGTGGATGAGATGATCCGGGAGGCAGACTGTGATGGTGATGGACAGGTTAACTATGAAGGTATATTCTGATTTTGTTTCATTTGTCTTTGTTTTTGTTTTTTTCAACTGAAGAGAATACTTAGTTAGCATGAACAGGGTGAAATTTAAGGAGAATACATTCCCCAGGGCCTTAAAAAACATGAAACGGGTATCTCCTGTCATGACCTCTGTTCTCTATCACTGAGGCCTATGGGAAAATTTGACATCAAATTGGCTTTAAAGAAACTGTTTGTCTTAAAGGACACCTCTCTCCCCCTCCCTCCCCTTTTCATGCTATTTTTAGTTCATGTATTCCTGGCCTACAGAATGTTTGCACTAGCACAAAAGTTGCCACTAGCATCAAATATGCATCTCTTTAACAGGTCCACTATACACAAATAGAAGAGTAACATTTACTAGGAACTTGACCCAACCGAAGGATCGGTTTTACCGCTTCTCAGTGCACCAGCATTATAAAGTTGGTTTTTAAAAGCTGAATTTCCTGGAAGAGAACAGCTGCAATAAATAGTGGGATAAAAACAGCTGTATAAATGGGGAAGATTACAGCTGCAAAAAAATGGTAGAAGAGAAAAACTGCAAAACTTGAGAAAAAAATTGCAGCAAACATAGGGAAGAAAAAATCTGTAAAAATGGGAAGAAAATGAGGAAAAGTTATAACACTGAAGAAGAGAATAGCTGCAAAAATGGAGGGGGAAGGGGGGGAGCTGCATAAATAGGGAGAGAAAAGCTGCATAAATAGGGAGAGAAAAGCTGCAAAATTGGGGCAAGAGAATAGCTGCAAAAACAGGAAGAGAATAGCTGCAAAAATAGAAAAAGAATAGCTAAAAAATATGAAGAGAAAAGTTGCAAAAATAGGAAGAGAAAAGCTGTAAAAATAAAGGGAAAAGCTGCAAAACTGGGGAAGACAGCCAACCTTCATTGTGGAGACGACTCATAAGTTTAATGTAAAGTTAACTGACCACAGGGATTAAACCCAGACACACTGTGTTGGTTAGCAAGTACACTGACCGCTTTAAATATATTGCTACAATTCTGCAACGGAATATACGGGGCTTCCTTAAAACAGGAAAGTCCAAATTAAGGGAGGTAAATCAATTCATGCTTAAACTGTATTTTATTACTTTGGTTACACCCCTTATGTAATTTTATCTAAAAACTTTTTTTTTAATGTAATAAGTGAGATATATTGTCGAGGTTTTGATTTAACGTCTACAGCGGAATGGGTTTAAACTCAGCGTAGACCTAAGTATACTTTCTCCCCGACTTACGACTATCTACATTTACGACCAAGCCCACCCACATACACACACGCTTACACACACAAATTTAAAAAGTTTGGCAGCTAATGAAAAATAATCAGGTAAAGAAGAATAAAAAAAACTGTCTTCGGTCTATCGCCCTGAAACATGTTTTATGTCCTCACCAGAGTTTGTAACCATGATGTTATCTAAGTGACATCACAGAGTTCCATCTGCCAGATTGGACAACATAACCATTCCACTGACATCTCTGGCCTCAAGCAATCTAAAGCACCTGGCATAGATGTCACCATACAAACACCTAGACATTTATTAGCTGGTTAAATACCGGTTTTGCAAATGCATCTACTTATATATTATTTCTTTCTTTACACTGAACAACATTGAATAAATACATACGTTTATGATTAATGGTGAAATTGTTCTTTGTCTGGTTATGTGTATTAGAGTGGCTTATACATATAGTGTGTGACATTGTTCTTTGTCTGGTTGTGTGTAGTGGAGTAGCTTAGACATACAGTGTGTGACATTGTTCTTTGTCTGGTTGTGTGTAGGGGAGTAGCTTAGACATACAGTGTGTGACATTGTTCTTTGTCTGGTTGTGTGTAGTGGAGTAGCTTAGACATACAGTGTGTGCTAGAGCAAGTTGGCAGTTTGGTCCCAAGAATGATCCCAAACCACTTTTTTCATCATGTTAACAGTGAATACCGGTGAATGACCAGGGGATCTAGCTGAGGTTAAACACTCAGAAGAAAGCCAAAAACATATAAATGATCAGATTGCTAGAGGTAAATCAGAAGTGGAACTGTGCACTCACTGCTGTTGATGGGGCTAGGGTGCTTATGGAATTGTGCTGAGTGCTATGATGGACATAGCTGCTGTGAATGTGGCAACAGCACTACATCTGGAGCAGTGCTGACTCTGTCTCTTGGATATTTTCGCCAGGTTATGCAGGAGTGTCGGAAACTGAACAGGCAGACAGACTGGCTGGTTCTGCATCAGTGGGTGGTGAATTTATGCATGAGAAGATAGGTGTGGTCAACACCCTGTAAGAGTATGTGACCAATTTGCAAGCACAAATTGATCATTATTATCAGGAGAAAAGGCTAGAGTTAGGAGTGACCATGGAATCTGCTCGACACTCTCAACTCAGGGAATGATATAATCAAACTTCTAATGGCACTGTCGAAATTAGAAACTCTTTGCTGGCTGCTTAAGATGAGGATGAAGTGCTTTTTTGAATGTCTATAGTGTTTTTGATATCAGTTCATTGCTCAACACTATCGTCTTTTGTACCAGAGTGTTGATATTAAAAGTATAACACTCCTTTAAATACTATATGGAAGGGAAGTTGATGGTAAGGGGTAGAAGTGAAACAGCTGGGAGGACAACATCAAGAGATGGACCAACAGCTGTCTGAGAGAGTAAACAACCCAGTCAAGAGATGGAGTGTGTTGGTGTTCCAGTGCAGCCAACCTTTGTTGTGGAGATGGCACCTGACTGACTTATTGATGCTTTGACAGTCCATACTTCCAACAACAGACAGATGAAGAAGCTTCAAAGGATGCATAACCAGGCTATATGCATCACACTAGAATGCCCAAGGACATGCCTCACAAGGTAATGAGTTATCTCCTTGATTTCCCAACCATGGAAGAGACTAAAGGCTTACTGAGTACATGTCGACCTCAGAATCTTCTTTTCCTTCTTACATTCAATGCCATGTGGCATTGGAAGTCATGCCACAACTTTCTGTTTTGTGTGTATTTAATCATTTCTGACACAAATGATCTTCCATGCCATGTGGCATTGGAAGTCATGCCAAAACCTTCTGTCTTGTGTGTATTCAATCGTTTCTGACACAGATGATCTTCCATGCCATGTGGCATTGGTAATCATGCCAAAACCTTCTCTCTTGTGTGTATTCAATAATTTTTGACACAGATGATCTTCCATGCCATGATGTCAAACTGTGCGGCATCTTCTCTCTCAAGTCTCACTCTGCCTCTTCTCTCTTCCAGCTTCCCCACAATATTGATGTATTCCAGTTTTCTTCTTGAATGTAGATTATCTCTTTTGTTCTATCAGTTTTGTTTGTGAGTCAGTTTCTTTCAAAACATCCTCAGTACTCTATTTATGTGTCCAGGGTATTCTCATAATTGATCTATCTATAAAACCACATCTCTCCACTTTCAAATAGTTTTTCACTAATGGCCCATCTGTCAATGATTGGTTTCTATATGTCTCATGATAGGATTTATAAAGCTCTTGAGAATTATCTTTATCATTTCTGTTGACAAACAAAGATTGCATAGAAAATTCTTTATTCTGTAAAATGCTGCCTGTCTTTTTCTTCTGCCTTCTATCCCCAATGGAGCATAGGCCCTCAACCAATTCATTCTATTCTTTGCTATCGCACACAGCTCACCCCATGTCCTCCTCATCTTGTTGTTGTTGTTGTTGTTGTTATCGATCCAGCGGCGCATGAGCTTTCGCCCTTTGGCCCAATGCCATGTAGTGGAATTTGCATGTTTTCACAAGCTGTTCTTTTCCTCCGTACAAGGTGTTCCACTTGTCTGGTCTCGGAGGGATCCTCATCTTGTTAACTTGGCTCTCTAATCACCTTCTTCATCTAGTTTCATATAATCCTAAAATACTAATCCTATAATGTTTTCTTTCCCGTAATACCTCTTTTGTTCTCCCTACACCGGACACAGTTCTAATATTGCATGTGCCGACTCTGAAGATTTACCTAGGTGAAAGGAGGTACGTCGTCGACGATCCGGACTCCTCTCGGCTTTCTCCTCAACGCGTCATCATTCGTCTATAAAAAGAGTCTCCTATCATCTTAGTTGGCTGGGTTTTTCTGGTTGACTTTACCATGGCTGGTTGGTTTTTGTGGCAATTTTTTTTAAATAGGATAATGTTGTTAACCCAAGCCCACCCTACGCTCAGTCACCTCTTATGACATGCTTGGTAAGGTTCCAGTGTTACAATTCTTTGCTTTTCGTGAGGGTCCCGGTAAAAAAAAACGTACGAAATGCTGCCTGTTCTTGAGCTGTTCTACATTTAACTTTTTAAATTTATCTTTTATCTGCTGTCATCAGAGTACCCAAGTAATTTAACGTATCAGCTCGCTTGAGGATTGCCCCATTAACTTTTATGCAGCATATTGGAGGCTCTATCATCTTTGCAATTACCATCACTTCTGTTTTTTTGCTGTTCAGACTAAAACTCTTGGGTTGACTTTCTGTTACAATTCTGTACATCATTACTCGTGGTTGTGTTTCATTGTCAGTGATCAAAAGTATATCTTCAGTATATCACAGGTGGCTCACAGTATGACGATATTCATGAAATAAATATGGATATATGATACATGGATCTCATTTTTATTTCATTTTACAAATTAAACCTCAGAATCACAACCGTTAAACCTGATCCATTTTTTTAGTGGATCCACCATGACCTCATAAAACTTAATTAGTATGTCACATTGCCCTCTGTGGCATTGACGATAACAACTTTAGATGATCAAAGGGAAGGAAGATGACGCTGGCCAAGATGGCGGAATAAGCTGCGGCTATCACTATGCAGTTTTGATAAATTTTGTTTTAGGGGATTTCCATCAAATTATTGTTCAAACACGGATGATCCAACGACAGGCCCAGCAAGCCGGTAGGGGATTTGTTTGTTCAAGCACCATTGCTCAAGATTTATGGTGTATTTGAAGAAATAGCGCGATTACACCAGCGCTTCAAACCGCCACACACAAGACAGAGGCATGAAAGAAACACCGGCCAAGATAGACAGATCCGGCACGACAGTTTTTAAGATGGCTACATGGAACATTTGTGGTATGGGGGATAAAGTGGCTGAATTGGTTGAATTTATGATTAAGAGTAAAATCAAAGTTTTGGGAATTGCTGATATCAGAAGAAAAGCTCAGGGCGTCCAGAAAATTCATAAGAACTTTGTTCTGATTTGGAAAGGGACCCAACCACAAGAAACTAACAAACATGGAGTGGGTTTTGTCATTGCTCCAGAAACAGCAAAATTTTTACTAGATTCAAAATTCGTATCAGAGAGAATCATAAGTATCAGACTGGCTGCAGGTAAAAGAAGAGTATCGTATATTCAAGTATATGCTCCTTGTAACGACACTTACACTGAAGAAAAAAAGAACGGAATTTTTTGATCAACTTAGTGAAACCATCAGTAAAGTTACAGACACAGATGGCTTGTCTGTAATGGGAGATTTCAACGGACATGTGGGAGAACGTCGACCTCCATGGTCCACATATATGGGACCATTTAGTGATAAAGAAAATAAATGTAACAACAATGGAGAACAATTACTCAATGTATGTGCAGAGCTTGAACTAATTATCAGCAACACGCTATATCAACATAAGAGAATCAAGATATTGACCTGGTATAAATGGAATAATATTAATCAAGCATCACAGATAGATTTTATTCTCACAAAAAAGAGCGACAGATGGAGAATAAAGAACTCTGGGGCCATCCCAAATGCAATAATAGACTCTGACCATAGACCTGTAGTACTTTGGCTCTATAAACCAACAAGAATTTGCACTGATAAAACACCACAGCTAATGGATCAGATAGCCATAGAGAAACTAAAAGACAAAGATGTGGCAATTCAAGTTGAGGAAACAGTTAAAATAACCTTCAGTACTCTAGAGAGAGGAAATTACATAGAAGAAGAGTGGCAAAGTTTTAAAACCTGCATCCTGAATGTAATGACAGAAAAGGGCGGACTCCGAAAGCCAAGAAGGCACATGAAACAAACAGCATGGTGGAATGAAGAAGTTAAAATTTCTATCAAAGAAAAGAAGAAATATTTTCATCAGTGGCAAAAGTCCAAATTAGATGAGGACTACATCAAATATAGAAAAGCAAGAGCCAAGAGCAAGAGGAAAGTAAATTCGGGAAAAATCAGAATCATTGGCAAACTACGGAGAACAATTAGCAAGGCTATGCACTGATTCACCAGGTCAGTTCTACCGAAGCATCAAGGCTATGAGACTGAGAGAAAAGAAATTTAACCCATCAAAGATCATAAACAGCAAGGCTAAAAAACCACTCACCAAATCCCAAGATGTTAAAAGAAGATGGCAAGAATATTTTTCTGAATTACTGAATAGTGGACCACAAGAACCAGTGTCTAATAAAATAAAATTTGGACAAGAACAAGAACCTAATATATTAGAATCTGAAGTTACAAAGATCCTAGAGCAAAGCAAAAGAAACAAAGCGGCCGGAACAGATGGCATTACAACAGACATAATACTTGCATGTAAGGCAACAGCAGTAAAATGGCTGACAAGAATATTCAATATGTCCTGGGAGGAAATGAAAGTTCCCGTTGACTGGCAGAGAGCAATTATAGTTCCCGTATGGAAGAAGAAAAGTGATAAACGAGATTGTGAAACATGCAGAGGTATCTCTTTACAAAGCCATGTAGGAAAGATGTTTGCCAAAATATTAGAACGAAGAGCGAGGGTGATATTAGAACCTCAATTAAGTAACAACCAGTTTGGATTTAGAAAAGGAAAGAGCTGCACTGATGTAATATTTACTCTTCGACAAATTTGTGAACAGACAATCGAATATAATAAACACCAGAATCTTATATTCAATGATCAAGAGAAGGCTTTTGACAGGGTTAACAGAAATAAACTATGGAACATTCTTGAAGAATATGGTGTACCGGGTCAATTATTGGGAAACATAATGGCTCTCTATCAAAATAGCCAGAGCGCTGTAAGAACAACGGAAGTTATGACAGACTGGTTCCCCATTACATCAGGAGTACGACAAGGATGTGTCCTATCACCCCTACTCTTCATCACATATATGGATAAAATTGCACATGAGTCAAACCAAAACACAGATATTATAAATGAACTACTCTTTGTAGGTGACCAATGTTTGTTACAAGAAGTAGAACAAAAACTACAACATGTTGATTCATTGCTCACTAACTGTACAAAATTTGACATGAAAATAAACACCTCAAAAACTGAATTAATGACCATAGGAAAGAAACACAGTAATGTAAACATAAAGATCAATGACATACAATTAGAACAAGTTCAAGAATTTAAGTACTTAGGATGCATATTTACAGAAGATGGAAGACTCGATAAAGAGATACAGGCTAGAGTTCAAAAAGCCAATGCAGTCAACTACCAACTGGCCCCACTTCTTCGTCATCCAAAGATCTCGTTACCAAGTAAACAACGGATGATCAACATCATTTTAATCCCTACATTATGTTATCAGTGCCAAACGTGGACAATGAACAAATCACATATGCAAAAAATAACAACGTGTGAAGTGCGATGTCTCCGAAGAGTCACCAACAATACACGAAGAGACAGAGTCACACACGTCAGCATTAGAGACAAAGTTGGAACAAGAGCATGCATGGAACATATTGAAAGACAGAGAATGACGTGGTTTGGCCATTTAGTAAGATTGCAACCGGATCAGATTGCCTATAAGGCCTTTTACAGTAGAACATCGGGAAGAAAGGCCAGAGGAAGACCCAGGAAAAAATGGATAGATGGAGTAGCTTAATACGGCCAGAAGATCCAGAAAACTGTCACTCAAATCACGCGAGAGGCACAAAACAAATATTTTAAACCACGACACTGGGCTGCAACCCGGTAAAAGTAAAGAAGGCAACAGATAGACAATAGATAGAAAGGGAAGGAAATCAGTTAATTCTTTACTTTGCTTATATTAAGCAATTACTTCCCTTCACATAGAAATAAACTTTTCCTATATACATATATATATATATAAATATATGAACCCAATTTATTCGTTTAATTCCTGCCACAAAATTGAAACCTTTTTTAAAGTAAAGCGGTATCATCAAATAATCAAGGACATCGAGCATCATACTTTAAATACTTCAACATTTAACATATATTTTTTATTCATGGTTGAAGAATAAGCTGGAGGGCACCTGCTCACTTATGCCTTATGGTAGCCTTAGTCATCTATATTAGTCCTTCTTAGGACGTAATTTTTTGTTATTTGAAGCCCCACTCTGGCTTTTGCCAGGGGCCGCAATATAGGCAGGTCATCATTATGGCCAAATGTCTGAACGCGGTTTCTGGGACCTCTCCACGGTGATCCTCATCCGCATGGTGGCACTTTGTGTCATCGGGTGTTTATCGCTTGTGTGATGTCCTGGTGGGGTAGAAATTCAGTCAGTCAGTTAGTCATCCATGTATGTGTGTGTATTGCTTACTTACGTCCTTTTCAGGACGTAATTTTTTTCTTATTTGAAGCCCCACTCTGGCTTTTGCCAGGGGCCGCAATATAGGCAGGCTATCAATATGGCCAATTGTCTGAACGCGGTTTCTGGGACCTCTCCACGGTGATCCTCATCCACATGGTGGCCCTTTGTGTCATCGGGTGTTTATCGCTTGTGTGATGTCCTGGTGGGGTAGAAATTCATTCATTCATTCCTTAGTCTCCATTTGTGGGATGCAATTTTTCGTTATTTAAAGCCTTACCCTGGCTCTTGCCATGGGGCCGCAATACAGCCCTGCCATTAATATGGCCTAATAACTGAACGTGGTTTGCATTGCTACGGTGGAGAGAGGGCGAGCAAAGAAACTAGCTTATACTTTTAATGTCGCATAATGATTGTATATCAAGTTACTATTCGTCGTCAACCTTGGTTACATCAATTATACGTGTTTCGTCCTTTTTAGGACGAAATTTTTTGTTATTTGAAGCACCACCCTGGCTTTTGCCAGGGCCCGCAATATAGACAGGCCATAAAATGACCAATTGTCTGAACGCGGTTTCTGGGACCTCTCCACGGCGATCCTCACCCACATGGTGGCACTTTGTGTCATCGGATGTTTATCGCTTGTGTGATGTCCTAGTGGGGTAAAAAGTCAGTCAGTCAGTCAGTCAACCTTGGCGTAACTGCAAGAACTTTCAGCTAAAAAACAAAATGGTGGTACCAGACAAATGCATTATGCAGACAGCCAAAGGAGCTCAGTAAGGCAACACAGGACTGGAGTCGTCAATTGTGTTGTGGTGTACAGAAAGGCTGTGATATCTGCGTCTTTCGGCCTAACATATCCGAACTAGGTAAACTCTCAGTCACTCGTCTTTTACGATTCATTTCTCAGAGGCAGTGAGTCAGTTATCTTCACCACCCCACCCACCCTCGCCAGCATGTGACCCAGAAACCTAAACGTGGCTGAGGAGCAGATTCGAATACTCACGGAATAAATTATTCGCAGATTCGAATACTCACGGAATAAATTATTCGCTATGCATTGAGAAGGAAACCATCGACATCCAACAGGATCTGAGTATCGAGGAGAATTGGCTCATAAACAGCACCCTGTCCTAAAAGCTAAGCTATTGTTCCCATGTTACGGTGACCTGGGAAGAAAAGGCGATGGAAAGTAGTTTCCAGATAACCAGACCAAAGGTTTCGAAGCCTCCGCGAAGATGGAAACAAGATGTTGAAGATTCATTGGCTATAAAAGCACATAGGGCTGAAGAATTGACTGGAGAAAGAAAGACTTTCAGACGTGCCATAAAGAGTGTGAAAAAATTAACTAGCAATAACATATTAGGAACCAGGAAACAACACCACAAAGAATGGATAAGTAGTCAAATCATGGACTATATTGCCAAGCGAAAAAGAATAAAGAGCCTCATAAATCACACTAAATCAGAACGCCAGAAAGACAAACTAATGTTAGAATATAGCGAACTAAATAAAATGACCAAGAAAAGTGCCAGAGCTGATAACAGAAGATTTATGGAAAATCTTGCAGAAACAGCAGAAAATGCTGCTAAAGCACATGATCTACAAACCTCACACAAAATTACCCAGCAAATTTGCGGAAACATAAACAATTATCACAGCATACCCATCAGAGATAACCAAGGCAGACTGCTCACCACAGAAGAAAAACAAGACATGCAGTGGACTAAACACTTCTCAGACCTCTTGAACAGACCTGATCCTGAAAATCCTCCAGATATTCAACCAGCCTCTTAGGACATGGACATCATTACTGAACCACCAAGCAAACAAGAAATCCTTAAAGCTATCCACACTTTAAAGAACAACAAAGTACCAGGCAAAGACGAACTCCAGCTGAACTTCTCAAAGTAGATCCCAACACAACTGCTAACATTCTAGAACCATTGTTCAAGGATATTTGGGAAAAAGAAGTGTTGCCTGATGACTGGACTGAAGGAACAATAGTCAAAATCCCCCCAAAAGGAGACTTAACAGACTGCAATAATTGGAGGGGAATTACTCTACTCTCAGTACCAAGCAAAATATTTTCAAAAATCATCATAATGCAGCTTGAAAAAGGAGTAGATAAATGTCTACGAGTAAAACAAGCAGGATTCAGAAAGGGCAGAGGAACAACTGAGCACATCTTCGCCACACGTAACATTTTAGAACAATGCAATGAATGGCAGAGAAGTATATATATTAATTTTGTGGACTTTGAGAAAGCTTTTGACAGCGTCCATAGAGACGTTCGTTGAAAAATTTTACGACATTATGGAATTCCAGATAAAATAGTCAACATAATTGCTCTCTTCTATAAGGACTTTTCCAGCAGTAAACAAAATTACAATACATCTTTCCCAGTAAAGACAGGTGTAAGACAGGGATGTGTTATGTCATCTCTCCTCTTCAACCTTGTGATTGATTGGAAACTAAAGAACATAGTAGGCAGGACATTAAGAGGCATACGATGGACTCCATTCACCATGCTTGAGGACCTTGATTTTGCAGATGATATAGCACTCCTATCACATAAACATGAACATATACAAGAGAAAAGTCACAGACTACACTGCGCAGCAGAAATGGTGGGACAGAATAAATACAAAGAAAACTAAGATCATGACAAACAGTCCAAACCAACAACCAGTGACCACAAGTAACCAATCACTTGAAAATGTAGAACATTTCACATATCTTGACAGCGTGGTGTCCCTACTGGGAGGGACAGAGGAAGACATACAGTCACGCCTGAACAAAGCTAGAGCTGCGTTTGGAAGGATGAGGCAAATCTGGAAATCCAACAATTACTGCAGAGGAACAAAACTCGGACTCTACAAGAGCATCATTTTGCCAGTTCATCTTTATGGAGCGGAATGCTGGAGAATGACCAAAAAAGATGCACACAAGCTGTCCACCTTCCACCACACATGTTCTACGTAGAATTATCAAAAATTTTCTGGCCACATACAATCTCAAACACTAAACTACTTCAAGCCACAAACCTAGAAACTTTAGACAGTATGATTACCAAGAGAAGATGGAAATGGCTTGGCCACGTTATGAGAATGACTTCTGATATACCTGCCAAAACAGCTCTCACATGGACACCAGAGGGAAAGAGAAAACAGGGGCTCCCAAAAACAACATGGAGACGAACGATGGAAAGTGACCTGAGTGCGGCATCTTTGACATGGAAAACTGCACTGAAGATTGCACAGGACAGGAAAGCATAGAAAGTCCTCTCTGAAGCCTCACGTGCCACTAAGCATAACGAGAACTGATGATGAAGAGTGTGACGTTCTGTAAAGAACGTGCTGATTGATGATGATGCAAAAGGATGATCAGTGCTCTAAATAAATTAACTGTGTCTTATTCCTTTGTCGGTGTGAAGGACTCTTTTTTTCCTACCCCAGTGGCCACAAGACGCAAAAATAATGAGGTTATTAACCAAAAAGCGCTCAGTGTGTGATGTGGTCAACGTCAGCTAGTCCGTCTTTACTTCCCAGACATTGACTGCTAGCTATTTGAGGCTTGAACAAAAAATTCAGGTTCATGAGGATTCAAACCCACGATGTATGGACAGTTAGATTAGTCTCTAGCCACTACACTATAGTGTGTCCCCCTTTTTTTTTGTCGATGTTTCAAGTGAGAAGAGCAAACATGAAATAAGAAAAAAAAAATAATGGTGTTAGCAGAAGCGTATAATTTATGTATAAAGAGACATCTATCTGCATTCTGTAGGATTAACGTCAATCGTATGTAGACAGTGAAATCTTTCTGCATTCTGTAAGATTAACGTCATACCGTATGTAGACACGGTGATCTCTCTGCATTCTGTAAGATTAACGTCATACCGTATGTAGACACGGTCATCTCTCTGCATTCTGTAGGATTAACGTCATACCGTATGTAGACACAGTGATCTCTCTGCATTCTGTAAGATTAACGTCATACCGTATGTAGACACGGTCATCTCTCTGCATTCTGTAGGATTAACGTCATACCGTATGTAGACACGGTCATCTCTCTGCATTCTGTAAGATTAACGTCATACCGTACGTAGTCACGGTCATCTATCTGCATTCTGTAGGATTAACGTCATACCGTATGTAGACACGGTCATCTCTCTGCATTCTGTAAGATTAACGTCATACCGTATGTAGACACGGTCATCTCTCTGCATTCTGTAGGATTAACGTCACACCGTATGTAGACACGGTCATCTATCTGCATTCTGTAAGATTAACGTCATACCGTATGTAGACACAGTCATCTATTTGCATTCTGTAAGGTTAACGTCATTCCGTATGTAGACACGGTCATCTCTCTGCATTCTGTAAGATTAACGTCATACCGTATGTAAACACGGTGATCTATCTGCATTCTGTAAGGTTAACGTCATACCGTATGTAGACACGGTCATCTCTCTGCATTCTGTAAGATTAACGTCATACCGTATGTAGACACGGTGATCTATCTGCATTCTGTAGGATTAACGTCATTCCGTATGTAGACATGGACATCTCTCTGCATTCTGAAAGATTAACGTCATACCGTATGTAAACATGGACGTCTCTCTGCATTCTGTAGGATTAACGTCATACCGTATATAGACACGGTCATCTCTCTGCATTCTGTAAGATTAACGTCATACCGTATATAGACACGGTCATCTCTCTGCATTCTGTAAGGTTAACATCAAACCATATGTAGACACGGTCATCTCTCTGCATTCTGTAAGATTAACGTCATACCGTATGTAGACACGGTCATCTCTCTGCATTCTGTAAGGTTAACATCAAACCGTATGTAGACACGGTCATCTCTCTGCATTCTGTAGGATTAACGTCATACCGTATGTAGAAACGGTCATCTATCTGCATTCTGTAAGATTAACGTCATACTGTATGTAGACATGGACATCTCTCTGCATTCTGTAAGATTAACGTCATACCGTATGTAGACATGGACATCTCTCTGCATTCTGTAGGATCAAAGAGTGAGAATCAAACAGACACACATTCGGACACCCCTGTCAACAGTATTGTTGTTATATTGGCGCACCACAAGTCCATTAGGAAGTAACCTTAGTCCAGTGTGTGTGTTGTGGTCAAACTAGGCTGGTTAAAAACAAAAACTGCGCACAGGACAAAAGACACCCAGTCAGTAACACCGCAGCTGTCATCGCTCTAGATAAGTAAGTATCAACTGAAATGAACGGGAGATCTATGAGCATCCTGTTTGACGATTTCACCATCTTTTTCTTTCGCAGCCAACAAGCAGAAAACACAACGTTATCGACATGTTTCTTTCAACAAAACTACGAAGTACTGGTGTAAGTGACACTAGGGTTAACGCAAATTAAGCTGAGACAAAAGAAACAACGGCTTTTCCCCCCGAGTCAAAACTAGCTCGTTGACAACAGTACGTCCTGGACACCTGCATCAACAATTGTCAATCACGAATGTGTCTTGGACAAATCATTTGCACGTTTCGGAAGTGTGTCTCAGTGTGTCTCAGTGTGTGTGTCTCAGTGTGTCTCAGTGTGTCTCAGTGTGTGTGTCTCAGTGTGTGTGTCTCAGTGTGTATCAGTGTGTCTCAGTGTGTCTCAGTGTGTATCAGTGTGTCTCAGTGTGTATCAGTGTGTCTCAGTGTGGTGTTTACAAAGTAGAGGAGGTTTTAGGTGAGTGGTTCTCCGCCTTCTTCAGATGCCACCCCCTTGACTATGGCAAAGCCTCCAAGCTGACTAAAATAATGAAATGCACGTTTTGCCGTTTTAAATTATTTGTAACAGTACATTTGCAAAATGCTGATGAAAACAAAACCCACCTTGGCTGTTGATTAAGAACCCCCCCCCCCCCCTCCCCCCTCCCTCCCTCCCTCCAGAAACCCTTAATACTTAACACATTTTCATGATCAAATGTACGATAGAGAAGAAGAAGAAGAAATAGGATGCGATAAACTCGGTACAATCTGAGCAGCAGCAGCAGCAGCAGCAGCAGCAGCAGCCAGACACCACATCCGAAGTCACTGAGTCAGCCATGATGATTTATGAGCGAACAGAGACTAAGGGCGATGACTGCGGCGACAGTGAAATGCCTCACGGAGATATTCCCAAAGCCAGGTGTTGATGTGACATGTCCTCATCATAGAACTGACCTTTCTCCCTGACCCAGTCGTCACCATAAGATCCAAGATGTCACACGCTGGCACCACCTGCAGCTGCGACTTCCCAGGTCGCGATGAGCTCGACTCGGCCGAACCCTCTCTACCAGTGGCGACCACACAGACAACATTTGGAGGGTTACAAAACATAAGGGGAGGGGGGGGGGGTGCAAACCCTCGTTATAAC
>CAJHNH020002857.1:286603-336603 GCA_905116865.2 Candidula unifasciata | reverse complement strand
GATGTCGATCAAAGGAACAAGGGCACTCCGTTGTTCTTGCTTGTGGGAGGAAAATATATTAAATGGAAAAGTAGAAAGATCTCCTAATTAATGCAGTGCACCGCTCCATCACGTGTCACTGCCCAAAGGTCACGCATGGTTGGCGCCTTTTGACGAAGCTCTGGCAGTCTGTGATGGAAAGATTGGAGCAGAAGTACAACATACTCTTCCTTGTTGCTTCAAAGGATAACGCTACAACTGCTTGGACAAAACTATCAGTTCGAGAACTTGAAAACTGGAATTGTTAAATCGGAATAATTAAAGTAGTCAGCTTCTGTTATCATTGCTATCAAAACTGTTACCCCAATTTTTTGAATAAAGAAATGCAGCAGAACTTGCGAAATCCGGACTAATGTGGCGGAAGACTAGGCCGGTAAAAAAAAAAATCCGGATAGGCCAGTCCCATAAAAATTATGCTTTTACCCCACCAACATTAAAACCACTAATTCTTTATTAAAACCCGCCATTTTTTTCCTGGCCTGTTATTCCAGGACCTCTCTACGAGCGATTCTCTTCAATAAGGTGGCACTTCGTGAAACCAGGTGTTTATCGCTTGTGTCATGTCCTAGTGGTGTACAGCTACCTACCCACCTATCTGTTAGTACAGGTTTCCGGGACCTCCCCACGGGTGATCCTCATCCGCATGGTGGCACTTTGTGCCACCGGTTGTTCATCGCTTGCGATGTTAGAACAGGCCAGTACTTTATAAATTATGGGGAAAACATAGTGCTTTGATGTTGCCACGGCCATCTCTATTTATAGGCCAACTAGGTCAACGGGGATTCTCGTTCTTGTGCAAGTAGGGAGTCCCCTCTCTATTCACAGCTTTTATGAGGAGATGTATACAGAAATTAAACTACAGTTTCATTAATTTATAGCTCCTGAAGGGCGTGGATATTAAAACCCCGGCTAGAACTAGGACTAAGTACTTTGTAAATGTTTCTGCGTATTATACTGTACTTTACAAATGAGAAAATATCCGAGTATGGGGCGCCATTGTTTCTTAAAGCCTCACTGCGGCTGTTGTCGGGAACCCAAATATAACTTAACGGTTGAGCGGGGTGTCTGGAACTTCTAATTGGATGACTTCATCCGAATGGTGGCACTTTGTGTCACCGTGCGCTTATCGCTCGTTGTGGGTCTTCTTGGATTTGAACTTAATTCATTTATTCAGAACGTTTTAAACATTTACTAGGGATAAAAAAGGTAGTCCAAAAAAAATGTTGTTCGCGGTTTGGAATACAGTTTACCACGTCTAACTGTAGGCAAAATATATCGTGTGCACAGTACAGTATGCATACACGCAGACTTGAAATATGGAGAAAAAAAATGTTTAATGTAACCTGAAGGCTTACTTGGAAGGCTTACTTACTTAAGTATTTACACCCCCGCCCTTTTTTTTTTCGCCCCCCCCCCCCCCCCAAGCAGTTAACTGAAAAGTAATTACACAAACGGAAAAGGGTCAGTTTGAGAAGAAAGAGCAGAACTTAGTTTTTAGTTTTTTGAAAAAGTCTTTCATAGATAACAACTTCACGCATTTTGGCCGCAACCGTCATTATTACCGACCTCCCCCCCCCCCCCCCCCCCCCCTCCCCACCCAACTAGGCAGAAAAATACTGAGTCTGGATAATCGCGAGCCGGATAACCGAGATTTTACTGTATTATATTTTTTGTAAATACGCGCCACCATCATCATCATCATCGTCATCATAAGCATGCTGTTGCGTCACGCGTCACACAGTGATCGACGTCGATTCGTTCATTGCGATCTATGCTGTGCTTCTGTCTGCCCTTGTGTGTCTTCCCGGACGGTTGAGTTATAATCTGCTGTGGGGAGGCATGAGAATCATAGCCCATGGCGATGGCGAGTGTGACTAGCAAAACCCGCCCGTGTTTTAAAAAAAAAAGGTATATCACAATTAGAGCTTGGGATTTCAGGGTCGTTGTTGCAATCATTTGTATTTAGTGTGTTCCTTCTCAGACGCTCAGCTCTCAACATTTGTGCAGTCATTAATTTTTTTATTCCAATCAACTTCTGCACTCCCCCACCCCCACCCCCACCCCCATATCCCCCTTGTCCACGAAATAGCGTCTTTGGAATATTGCTCCAACAAATCTACCTCTGTATCTGTACCACTCATGTCCTGCTTACACACATCTCTATATCACAGTAGAGGCTGACATCGACATCTTCTATCTATCTGGTATCATCGACATTATCATTATCATCATCATCATAATCATCATCATCATGTGCCCTGTCGGTATGTTTAGACTGTTGTGTTTCAATATCTCACACGATCACCAGAAACACGGATTAGTTCAATGTTTTTGTCTCGCCCCATCCATCTGGCTAGGCCATCCAGGTATTTATCTCTTTGCCTTCATTTTGCTCTCTTGCCATCCAATCTTGCCAGTTGTTACAAAGTTCTGCAGTCCATTCCTTCTCATAACATCTCCAGAAAACATTGACTTTATAGATCTAATTGATCTAATAAATGTACAACTCTCGTCGGCAAACTGCTTCATTTGTTTTTCTATCCGTCCATGATATCCTTTACATACTTCTCAGAAACGACATCTCTGCCGCGAGTCAATGTTTTTCAGCTTGTCTGTAAATTGTCTATGTTCCCCATGCAAATCTTTGACTTCCTTTTTGCTCACTGACTGTAAGCTCCCACGCAAAGACCTGCTTGTTCATCCCTTTGGACTTTGTTTTTGTGCCAAGGCCTGAGTTTTGCGTGTACATCCGTGTTGCTGACTTTTTTGTGTGAAATTGCATGTTCCTTGTCGCTCAGGCAGAAGCACTCCAACTTTGAAGGCCAATCCCAATTAGTCGACTCTTACGACATGCTTCTTGGGGAGGCAGTAAGTCTATAGATGTATAAAACAACACAGATTCCACACATCACTTTTACACTCTGCTCTCATCTGCTGTCCACAGTTATAAGACAAACCCAAATATAAGCAACCCGAATTCTACATCACCTAGAGACAGACCCAGACCACCCACGAACCAAACAAACAGCAAGAAGAACAGGAAAAACCAGACAAAAATCAAATTTAGCATGCTCCCCATTTGGGTTCCGGGACCCCATTTTAAGGGGAAAAATAATAATAGACCCACTGCCTCCTTAACAAGCATGTCGTAAAAGGCGACTAATTAGGGCAAGTTTCCTTTGAAGTCAGAGTGCATCTGCCTGAGAGGCGGGGATCAAAGAGTTTGCATACAAATAAGCCAGATTTGTAAAACAGATTGCATGTAAAACTTAACTTCTGGAAAAAATTCAAAGTCCAGAAATGGACGATCAACCAGAACTTTTCGCTGGAGTTTACAGCCGGTTAACGCTAAGGGGGAAATGGGAAACCAAGCAAAATCGGGGAAATGGGAAACCAAGCAAAATCGGGGAAATGGGAAACCAAGCAAAATCGGGGAAATGGGAAACCAAGCAAAATCGGGGAAATGGGAAACCAAGCAAAATCGGGGAAATGGGAAACCAAGCAAAATCGGGGAAATGGGAAACCAAGCAAAATCTTCCCTTGAAAAAAAAAAAAAATACTTACTACCTCTTCTTCATCTTTTTCTTCAAGTCTATGCCGTGTGACGCTGGGAGTCATGTCTGTCCCCAAAATTATGTCTTCTGTACTTTCAATCAACTCTGACACGGATCATCCTTTATGCCATGATGTAAAACTGTCCAGCATCTTCTCACTCGGTCTCCACTTGCCCCCTCTGCCCGTACAACTTTCCCACTGTGACGATCTACTCCACATATGACCCTCCCCAATGCTGCCTTATCAACAATAAACCGCTGCAAACACCAGTCACAACAAACACAAACCACATCTGCCCACAAACCAAACTTTGAGCATCTCTGTGGCGAAGGGGGTCAAGCTGTTTGCCTCGCGCTGTAGAGGTCGTTGAGAACCAACTGCACGCAGGTTGTAACCGACTGCACCCAGGTTGTAACTGACTGCAAGCAGATTGTAACCGACTGCAAGCAGGTTGTAACCAACTGCACCCAGGTTGTAACTGACTGCAAGCAGATTGTAACCGACTGCAAGCAGGTTGTAACCGACTGCACGCAGGTTGTAACCGACTGCACGCAGGTTGTAACCGACTGCACGCAGGTTGTAACCGACTGCAACGCAGGTTGTAACCGACTGCACCCAGGTTGTAACCAACTGCACGCAGGTTGTAACCGACTCACAAAGCATGTTGAGAACTGTGGAGACAAACATGCTCCGTGCAGAGTGGCAAGCATTGCTTTAAAGGTCCCGGAAGGGTAGCTTTCTTTGCATAATGTCTCCGTGGTATGAGGAGTATTGGGAAATTATTAGGCAGATAGACTGGCTGGTTCTGCACCAGTCGGTGGTAAATTTATACATGACAGTCTAGATGTGGGCAAGGACCTGTGGGGGTCAAATGGACACTGCGGAGGCGCGAAGAGATCATTATGGTCTGGACAGAATGGATAGCTGGGAGTCACCAGGGGATCTGGTCGACACTACACTCGGAGAAAAGGCCACACTGGACATATATCAAACTGTTACTGGCACTAGAGAATTTGAACTCTTCGTTGGCTGCTGAATATGAGAACGCAGCGCTTCTAAGAATTTGTCCAGAGTGCTGTGATGTCAGTTCCTTAGTTCAACACTCAGCATTCTGAAGGTCGTAGGCTCGTTTCATTGACCCGCCATTTAGTTCAGGAGTGCCGATTTTACGGAGATCTGTGGAGATCGTCGCTGGAACTACACAGTTCGTGCTTTATGCAAGGCTCTATACAGGTAGCTATCCGTTCTGGGGAGAGAGATCGAGCTGTGTATGATAACCTGATAGAATTAAGTCGATCCTATTGATTTTAACCTAACACAAACCACACCGAAATAAATCAACGTTTTGTAATTTAGCAATTTTCGAACATTTCCATTTTAGACACGAGATGGCAAACATTGTATAAAGAACTTCAACAACTTCCAGAGACAACTAAAACCCAGTCTTTGAATTCTTTATCCTAGCCAAGATCTGTAGTTAGAGGTTTAGAAAAGGTGAGGCGAAAGAATTCCGAGAACTCAATAATATCACTCAAGTGGTTGCCATAAAATATCTCAGATACCCGGTTTTAAGACTGTTGATGTCTTAAGTGCTAGAACGGAAATCCACAGATTTCTTGTTAATTGTGTTTGACGGGTGAAGAAAGCTCAGACACTTATCGAGTTTCTTCGATCTCGGCCTCGATGTGCGGTCTCGTTGCGTTTAAAATCCATTCTTGGCCAATTTATTCATTTCTTCCATTTCCTATTGCTCTCGGATTTCATTTTGTCCCTCGTCGTCTGATCGTTAATGCTATTGTTTTTTTCTCGAGTCCGGAATAAAAGACAAACTCTTGCAGTGCTGTTGTTATTTCCATTTGCGGGTAGCGACCGTGTCTCGTTGGTGGAGAGTGCCAGCACGCTTATTCTCCCTCGCTGAGAGGAGGCCGTGGCTGGTTGGGGGAGTCTCCAAGTACATTTATGTCTACTGCCCCCCCCCCACCCCCAAAGCGGTGCCTTTCTCAGAGGCGCCCATACAGAGAAATCATAGGGGCGAGCTGGGGATTAGGGATAGGAAAAAAGGAGGGGGTGGGGGTGTGAGGTCAGAAGGGCAGAATGTAATACGGGCCTGTGTGCCCAATTCTTAACCATTTAAAATAAAGTTTGTTCGTTTGTTCTGTGTATCTATCTGCCTATGTGTCTTTTTATCTGTCCATGTATATCCTGTGTGTCTGTCTGTCTGTCTATCTATCCATCTATATATATATGGCCTGTCTGTCTGTTCATGTCTATCCTGTGTGTCTGTCTGTCTATATATATGCCTCTCTCTCTCTCTCTCTCTCTCTCTCTCTCTATATATATATATATATATATATATATATATATATATATATATATATATATATATATTATATCCCTGTCTGTTTGTCTGTCCATGTCTATCATGTGTGTCTGTCTATATATTTATATACATATAAATGTCTGTCTGTCTCTCTCTCTCTCTCTCTCTATATATATATATATATATATATATATATATATATATATGTCTGTCTGCTTGCATGGCTGCTTACCTACTATCTGTCTCCTCATCGAATTATACAAATCAACTGCCAGATTTACTAGATATTGTCATTGTCATGACATAATAAACAAAGCACTCTTCAACCATACACATCTGGTCGTGTGACCAGCCCGATACATTTTTGCACAGAAATCCACCCTTCCAAGCTGTTGCTGAACAAGACTAGGAAGAAAAAAAAAAAGAAAGGATTTCATGCATGGATGATGGCCACACGAGTACGCCGAGTTTTCCTGACACGTGAAGCTACTGAGGATAGCAAATGGGATCCACGGACTGGTTGATGTATGCTCCCACACAGGTGGAAGTGACGTATGCATGCATCACTTCCCTAGAACAAAGAACAACTGTCGGAAATAGGCTAGGGAACGTATTTAACGCCGCTCGTTTTTGAACGTCTGTAAATTTGTGTGTGTGTGTGTGTGTGTGTGTGGTCGTTTCTGCGTGTCGTGGTGTGCAGTGTGTGTGTGTGTGTGGTTTCTGGTATCGTGGTGTGCAGTGCGTGTGTGTGCACGAATAAGTGTGTTGACGGGATAACCTCAAATCAACTTCAGCTTGAATTGGACTGGGCCGAAATCCTGGCTACTTTGTCGCTGTTGGTATTTGTGTGTGTGTGTGTGTGTGTGTGTGTGTGTGTGTGTGTGTGTGTGTTTGTGTGTGTCAACAAATGTTCAATGAAGTCGGATGTATCGGCCGAAACACACAAATATCACAGCCTTGCTGTAAACAGGCACTATGCAGTTACCTCACTTGAACGAAGAAGAACTAGACTAGGCTAGAATAAGGGATACTCTTTGTCGCCCTTGAGATCATCCATAGTACAATTTGCATGCCATTCCACGAGAAAGACCTTAGTAAAGGAAATAGAGGGTTACCCAAAAGTCTACTTTCTAGAAAATGTTGTGGTAAAAGGTTTATGTTGGATCCAAGCAGGGACCTGATTGAACTAGGGACCAAGTGGGAATGAGAGACAGATGGTAGTGCTGAGTGGACAAATAGGGATAGAAAGGGAAGACTGTAAGAAAGGAACAGATGGAAGGATAGCGTTAGAAAACAGAGATATTAAAAAATGGTGAGAGAAGGTGATCATGAGAATGGGAGAAATAGGGAGAGATGGTCAAATAGAGGGTAGAGCTAGGAGGATTAGAAGGAAAGAGAGACAGACATGAGGAAGAGAGTGGGTTAGAGGTGAAGCAACAAAGAGAGAGACAGAGAGCAAAAGAGACAGGCAGGCACACATACACACACACAAAGAGGGACAATTACACGAGACAAAGACAGACCGACCGACCGACCGACCGACCGACCGACCGACCGACCGACCGACCGACCGACCGACCGACCGACCGACCGACCGACCGACCGACCGACCGACCGACCGACCGACCGACCGACCGACCGACCGACCGACCGACCGACCGACCGACCGACCGACCGACCGACCGACCGACCGACCGACCGACCGACGACCGACCGACCGACCGACCGACCGACCGACCGACCGACCGACCGACCGACCGACCGACCGACCGACCGACCGACCGACCGACCGACCGACCGACAGATAGATAGATAGATAGATTAGATAGATAGATAGATAGATAGATAGAAGTGCACTGAAGCTATTCTTCAATGTTACTCTACACACTCCTCTAAGCGCTTAAAACCTTGAGAATCTGAAAGTAAGCATTTCTTTCTAAACTAAACCGCAAGATACATTAAGTGATTTTCTAAAGAATAAAGAGTTATACCGCGTTAAACACAATCCATTTTAACATCGACTAAAGAGGATTAATCAAAGTTTGCGGACGGGAGGTAAATCTGCCACAACACCGGCCAGGGAAAGGTAATTTCCGATCAGGTCAAAGGTGAGCAGGTTGGCATTGACTGGAGAAAGCGAGTGTGAGCATTATTCCAAATCAAATACGATATCCGGTTCAAGTAGTGCAGAGCTGTGGTTTGACGATGGAGAACGTTGGCTCCCTGTGAGAAACGTCAAGCTGGTAAAAGGAAGGGATTTCGAGTCCTTTCTGGCTATAGTCTGTCTCCAAAGTCGTACCCAGTTTTTAAAAAATCAGTAACAGCTTGGTGTGCTTTTTAGAAATTTGGAATGCAGCCTGTTCATAACCATGTCCTTGTTTAAAAATAAATGTTTTTTTTTTTTAACTTTTTTTTTTTTTTTTACGGTATAGGAAGAAAACAGACACAGGTTCAAGATGAATAATGCATTTTTAGAGGGCCCTGTAAATTGTGAGGCTCTCGGATGTAGGCTTTTAGTTTGTACCTAAATCCGGCACTGGTCGTGAGTACGTGACAAACCTGCAGATCCTATTAGACAGCCATCCAGACTGAGATTATCTTATCTCAGGGTGTCAAACCTTCAGATTCTCTTGGTCTGCCACCCAGACTGAGATTTTCTTATCTCAGGGTGTCAAACCTTCAGATTCTCTTGGTCCACCATCCAGACTGAAATTGTCTTATCTCAGGGTGTCAAACCTTCAGATTCTCTTGGTCCACCGTCCAGGCTGAAATTGTCTTATCTCAGGGTGTCAAACCTTCAGATTCTCTTGGTCCACCATCCAGACTGAGATTGTCTTATCTCAGGGTGTCAAACCTTCAGATTCTCTTGGTCCACCATCCAGACTGAATTTGTCTTATCTCAGGGTGTCAAACCTTCAGATTCTCTTGGTCTGCTATCCAGACTGATTAATATTATCTCAGGGTGTCAAACCTTCAGATTCTCTTGGTCTGCTATCAAGATTGAGATTGTCTTATCTCAGGGTGTCAAACCTTCAGATTCTCTTGGTCTACTATCCAGACTGAAATTGTCTTATCTCAAGAGTGTCAAACCTTCAGATTCTCTTGGTCTACTATCCAGACTGAAATTGTCTTATCTCAGGGTGTCAAACCTTCAGATTCTCTTGGTCTACTATCCAGACTGAAATTGTCTTATCTCAGGGTGTCAAACCTTCAGATTCTCTTGGTCTGCTATCCAGACTGATTAATCTTATCTCGGGGTTTTAAACCTTCATATTCTCTTGGTCTGCCATTCCGACTGAAATTGTCTTATCTCAGGGTATCAAACTTCACAAGCAGCAGTCCGTAGGAATAAACAGAATGTCTGCACAGTTAAACGCATTTGACATATGGTGCTCTCTCTATAATTTCATAGATCAGTCATCAGTGGATGAATGATTTTCTCAGTACCACGGAGGTCGTCTTTACTTCCCGTAGCCTTTCCATGTACCTTTCCCACCTCAACCGGGTTGATCTAGGAACTTGGGTGAATTGTAAAAGTTTTAGTGGGGATCTGAGCTCAGGACCAATGAGCTGGCAGAAAAGATAATTAGGTTCTGCACCAGGTGGGCTCCTTTTGAAACGAAATCTTGTGTATTGTTGATGCAGTATATATATATGTGTGTGTGTGTGTGTGTGTGTGTGTGTGTGTGTGTGTTTGTGTGTTGTCCCTAGGAGTTTGATCCCCCAGGGTCTGGCCGCTTTTGCACTGTTTCTGTCGGAGGGCCTTTGTACTGACCACTAGACCAGGTCGGCCCCCCAATCGCCAAGGACGAGTTGTGTATTTATTCAGATTACTTTTGGCAGATCTGTAGTATTTTTGGTATCTATTCACAATTGTATACGACAGACTCTATAGCCTGGTTTCGTTTTTGTTAGATCTATTTTATTCCCTTTCATTTGGTAGCACTTGAAATAAGGGATTCCTGCTCAACCATGCGTAACCTAACATGGTCTCTGCTTTAGTTATTTTTACTTTTTTCCCGCCCACAGTGTAAAGGAATGGCTGAGTTATTTTGTTATATTATTTTTTTTTGTGCCACTCTCTCTTTGTTCTGTGTTTTTTAATCCTTTTATACCTAACGCCTTCACAGAATCACATCCGAGACTTTTCACAGCATGAATTCATCGCTGTAATATCACCCCCTTTTTCGTTTATCCGGCTCGCAATAAACAAATTCAATAAGATGCCACGCTTCCTTCCCCAAGCCCTTCCCTCCCACCTCTTCTACCCTGCCAGCTCTAGTGTAGTTGTGGCAAACGGCCACTTGAGGACTCCAGTTACACATAACATCCCTGTAAGCACTTTTGAGACCCGCGTCAAACAAAAGGCGTTATTAAAATATGCACCGATGCAATCTTACACTACAAGACTGGAGAATAAAGACTTGTGTTGTGCATTGTTTTATCCGTAAAGCGAAAATTAATGTTCGCAGCACTGTTCATTACCAATCTCGACGCCCATATTTTAATACTTATGCGTCTGTTCAGACTTCAGGAACCGTGTGCGTGAGAAAATGGCATTTTCTTTAGAACTGGCGGTTTAAGAAAATAGAACACAAGAGGCCATTGAAAAGAAACAACATTCTGTGAATTGTCAATGGCTAAGTGCTTTTAATTAAGATGCCAGAAGAGCAAATAAAACATAATGGAGTGTTAGCATTAACACGGGAAAAAATCTGGCACCTTTTCATGGCACCACAACGGCCCTGGAAATGTTGAATTCTAAGAGATTCAAAACAGCCGCCATGTTACTGGTTTTACACATTATAGTAATAATAAAAATATGGTTTTAGAACTGTTCAAACTGCTGAGCATATTTATAATAGCAAACAGGGGCGTCGGCACAAAATGAATAGAAGAGCAGAGAGGGGAAGACTGAGCACCTTCTAAATTTTCAAGGAGGCGGGGGTAAACGGAATGTGCCTAAGGCTTGTTTAAGGGCTAATGGTAATAATATTAACAATAATAACAATAATAATCATAATAATAATAATAACAGCAATAATAATCATAATAGCTTTCCTCTAGAGAAGAAAATTCCCACTCTCAAAATAAAGAGTCTAAAAAAGGCTGCGGTATTCATCACAGAGTGTGTATAACAGAAACACTGACAAATTATGCACAAAAACGTGCCAGTACTGCGCACCGTTGCTTACTGCTAGAAGAAAAGGAGCCACAATATAATAATAATCATAATAGTAATAATAGTAATAATAAAAATGATAATGTGCCTAATGACATTTACATAAAATAATATACCCGAAACGATATGTTATGTGTAAATAATCGCTGCTGTACAGGTGCGAATTTCGTTTTACCTATATCGGCAACGTTTCGTCTTACATTTACATTTACTGTTTTATATTATCTTTCTATTTCTGACTTCGCTTTACTTTGTTATCTGTACATTTTCCATCTTACCTTTCATCTACAATTTCGTTTCTCCTGTATCTGTACGATTTCGGATACTATGATTTTAGATCACCCTAAATAAAGAGAAACCTGCAATCCCCAGATCAGTCCACTCTTCTAGGGGTGTTATGTGTTGTGTTGTTTTCCGCGTTTAAGACGTCGTTATTGTCAGATTTTAAAAAAAAGATACAATCATTCACAGTGTGTTTCTTGACCTGTTTTTGGAAAGAAGCTTACTACCTAAACAGAACCCTAACATTAACACAACACATATCCCCCCTAGAATAGTGGACTGATCTGGGGATTCCGGGTTTCCCTTTGTTTGGGGTCGTCATACTTTTATTCTTACTATTTCGTCTTACCTTTATCTTCATTGCTTCCTAGTATCTTATTCTTTGCAACTTCTGATGAACAAAATTACTTTGGGGCCAGGATTCTGGCAATGTCCTAAACGGATGCACTATTTTTCTGTTTTCTTGAAAGAAGCAAAGTCAGTTACTTGTCAAGAAGAACTGACGAAACAAACAATCCATGTTCTTTGGGGACGAGAAAAGTCAAAACCTGGAATATGTCGTTACAGTTGGAAGGTTGGAGAAGAAGAGGGGCGGAGGAAGATCAAGAGATAGATAAGTGATTTTATACACAGACAGACAGACAGACAGACAGACAGACAGACAGACAGACAGACAGACAGACAGACAGACAGACAGACAGACAGACAGACAGACAGACAGACAGACAGACAGACAGACAGACAGACAGACAGACAGACAGACAGACAGACAGACAGACGGAGAACGGACAGACAGATAGAGAGATATGTCTTCGAACTGAAGTTGTCAGTCACGACAAGCTAGCCGTAGACACGCAATATTATTGCATAAAGCACTAGGCAAATCTGAATGCAGACCAAATCACACGCACAGGTAAAGCTAGAGAGAGAGAGAGAGAGAGAGAGAGAGAGAGAGAGAGAGAGAGGGGGAGAGAGTTGTCGAGTGAAGTATTCGGTGACCACAGGTTAACCGTACACACGCAATATTATTGCATAAGGCACTGTGCAAACCTGTGGGCAGACTTAACACTCCTAGAGAGGATTTGTATTGAACAATTTATCATTACGGTGTGGAAGAATATTTATATTCAAAGTAACTGGCCATACACGTGACAGAGGGAGACAGAGAGAGACAGAGAGAGAGAGAGAGAGAGAAAGAGAGAGAAAGAGAGAGAAGCGGAGAAAGAGAAATGTTTAAGTGCACGCCTATTTTCTCAAGTTAACAAAGAAACGCCCCTGTGTGCACTAGTATAACATGTCCAACTATCATAGTCGTTGTAGTGAACAAGGTTTCAACTTTCACCGGAAACGCGTCATCACACAATTGCTCTGTTCCTGTGCCCGTGAAAATCACACGAAATGTTCCCAATTTTTCCTTTAAAAAAAACAGAACAAACAACAAGTCTAGAAAAATCCGGAAATATGCACACGCATTAAATGCATACGGCTTTCTTCAGAGGCACCAATACCAACGGTTGCCTCCATATATGCAACTTGTCGTTCATGGAAGTAGTCGGTCGCGGCATTCTAGCTGTACACACACGCAATATTACTGCATAAGGCACTCAGTCATTTCCTTAATATTACGACAAAAACTGTTTTTAACAGCTTCATCTGCGCCTCTCATAAATCATGACAGGTACCGACTCTGAAAATATCCAATTATTCATACATTTTCAAAATCTAACAACTATAGTGTTTTGAAATGTCTGTATTGTGTCTCAGCGATGTCTTGTATCGCCAATAAGACGTGCCTAGAAACATATCGACGCAGTCAAATATAATTCCGGCTTCGGTCAAACAAAAAAGCCGTTGTCTCTAGTCTGTCAAGGCAAATATGAGAGCGTCTTGTCAGTAACTTTGATTTATGGATTTCCTTAGACTGGATGAGAAACAGGATTGTGTTCACGATTTCCTTTAAATAAAAGTTTCTTTTTAATTTCTTTAATTCCCCTAGATGTTTTTTGTCTAAGATCTAAAAAAAATTTGACACAGTTTATTTTCCCTTCATTTGAAGCAGAAGTAAAGCACCCATTTCGCGTCATTTAGGTATCGGGTATATAACGCTTGACTCAGTTGTAGAGCCCGATCAGCTGGCGATGGTTGATATGGTCGGCACCTTACTAGCCGCCGTTACTTCACGAGACACACCGTAATGACACAGAATGAAATCGTCTAGCAACTGCGCTACATCGGATCATTTGCCTACATGTAGTTTCAATTGTTGTTTCAATTGTTGTTTCAATTGTTGTTTCAATTGTTGTTTCTCTGTTTCTAGAAAAGTACATGTCTAAACTACACTGGTACACATGGTACAGTCAACGGATGCACGGAAACAATTAGCATAAACAAATAATGTTGTTTAAACATGAGTACTCTCTTCTTCACATAAACAGTAATGATTGTTTATATAAGGGTACTCTCTTCTTCACATAAACAGTAATGATTGTTTATATAAGGGTACTCTCTTCTTCACATAAACAGTAATGATTGTTTATATAAGGGTACTCTCTTCTTCACATAAACAGTAATGATTGTTAATATAAGGGTACTCTCTTCTTCACATAAACAGTAATGATTGTTTATATAAGGGTACTTTCTTCTTCACATAAACAGTAATGATTGTTTATAGAAGGGTACACTCTTCTTCACATAAACAGTAATGATTGTTTATATAAGGGTACTTTCTTCTTCACATAAACAGTAATGATTGTTTATATAAGGGTACTCTCTTCTTCATATAAACAGTAATGATTGTTTTTATAAGGGTACTCTCTTCTTCACATAAACAGTAATGATTGTTTATATAAGGGTACTCTCTTCTTCACATAAACAGTAATGATTGTTTATATAAGGGTACTCTCTTCTTCACATAAACAGTAATGATTATTTTTATAAGGGTACTCTCTTCTTCACATAAACAGTAATGATTGTTTATATAAGGGTACTCTCTTCTTCACATAAACAGTAATGATTGTTTATATAAGGGTACTCTCTTCTTCACATAAACAGTAATGATTGTTTATATAAGGGTACTCTCTTCTTCACATAAACAGTAATGATTGTTTATACAAGGGTACTCTCTTCTTCACATAAACAGTAATGATTGTTTATAGAAGGGTACTCTCTTCTTCACATAAACAGTAATGATGCAAATAGGATGTGACTGCAGTCAGGCTGACTTCAAGAAGAGGTAAATAACATAAAATATGACTAAAAAGCTCAACGGAGGGAATGGAAAAATCGCGCACAAATATATCTGAACGTTTCGACCAAAGTCTTTATCAACGGAGTACTGAAAACAACACAAACTTCGGCTGGAAAACGCGGCAGACATGACAACAGAGCTTCTATGAAACCAAGGTCAACATGAAACATAGAAATACGTAAGAGGTAAGAAATATGGATCTGAAGATCAGTAATACAAAGGTAATTACTTATTTCGTTTGGAGCTGCAAACACTTGCTGTTAACAAGTGGAAACAGTGAACTATCCACAAAGATGAATGGAGGCGGGTGATATCTACAGCAACGAACCTCGAGGACTCTGAATGCTGAGGAAGAAGAAGAAGAAGAAGAAGAAGAAGAAGAAGAAGAAGAAGAAGAAGAAGAAGAAGAAGAAGAAGAAGAAGAAGAAGGAGCAGGGGGAGGAGCATGAGAAGGAGAAAGACAAAAAAGAAGAAGACGAAGAAGAAGAAGAAGAAGAAGAAGAAGAAGGCAATCTTCCGTCCCCATCCCAAACATATGCAGAAGTTTTCATCTGAAACATCTATTATTACATTAGATTTTTCCAACTATATAATAATATATCCACACGCACACACACACATATACACACACATACACACAAACACACATACACATGCACACCATTCAGGAGGTACTAAAAATAATATTAATAATAATAATAATTCTTAATCAGAAAGCTTAGTGACAGACCTGCCCTCCCTGCCCCGTCCCTACACAGCACTGAGAGTGGTTTCTACGAAACCAAAGTCAACATGAAACATGGAAATACGAAAGAGGGTCAGTACGAAGAGTGACGAGTGTTTCACGCCAGGAGGATCCGCTAGTTATAACTGCCTCTAGTATTCCTTCGTTTGTTTTTTGCCTTTTCAATCCCTAAATAACGGCCCTTTGGTAGACAGTGAAGAGTGTGGAGACACACACACATATATATCATCACGGTCTCAAGAGAGTGATGTAGCCAGCATTGATCAAGGGTCTGGCCGACGTTCAACACACACTCAGGGAAGGGACGAGTCTGATATACAATCCGATTGTTACTGGTACCATTGATATTGGAACTTTTCGCTTGCTGCTGAACATAGCGATGGAGCGCTTGTGGGACTGGCCCCAGTGCTATGATGTCAGTTCTCAACTCACTAACTTATCGCTCCAATAAACAAAGCTCCATTTTTCCCTTTCTCCTCAACTTCAAAGTCCCCAGACCATCTGCCTCCCTGAGTCTCCTTCGTGGGCCACATTTCTTTGCTAACTCCTCCGTCAATCGAGAGAATACAGGCACCATACAGTAAACAGATAATGAACACCCTACTACAACTCGAAAACCAGCCAGCTTCAAGAAAAGAGAACTGCACGTTTGAAACGAGTTGCATTATTAACAAGTCTCCTAAGTAGCGGATTATTTCCCCTGTATTTCAAGCAAGGAGATTTGCTGAAAGTCGAGGGTATCTTGTGACTGACAACTTTAAGCCTAGGGGACCAATGGAACAATATGAGAGGAGTTCGCTACACCATAAAACATCTTTGTGTGGCTTCTTTTATCAAGGAGACCCCAGGTCACGACCTGTTTCTTCAAATCAACGTTCAAATGAGCAGCTAATGTTAAATAGACTACTCAGAATAATACATTCGGGTTGTCCGTTTTTGAATGCGCTTTCAATAAATTTTATTGTAAGCAATCTTTCCTTACGTCTTTTTCAGGACGTAATTTTTTCTTATTTGAATCCCCACTCTGGCTTTTGCCAGGGGCCGTAATATAGGCATGCCATCAATATGGCCAATTGTCTGAACGCGGTTTCTGGGACCTCTCCACGGCGATCCTCATCCACATGGTGGTACTTTGTGTCATCAGGTGTTTATCGCTTGTGTGATGTCCTGGTGGGGTAGAAAGTCAGTCAAATGTTTTTTCTGAACGTGGTCGAGCTTTTCTTTTTTTTTTTCTCTCAAAAGGACTTGGACTTGGAAATGTTTTTTTTTTTCTTTTCTAGCTTATCCAGTTTCGTCCTTTTCAGGATGAAATTTTTTGTTATTTGAAGCACCACCCTGGCCTTTGCCAGGGAACGCAATATAGGCAGGCCATAAATATGGCCAATTGTCTGAACGCGGTTTCTGGGACCTCCCCACAGCGATCCTCATCCACATGGTGGCACTTTGTGTCATCGGGTGTTTATCGCTTGTGTGATGTCCTAGTGGGGTAGAAAGTCAGTCAGTCAAATGTTTTGTTGTTGTTGTTGTTGTTGTTGACTACTTCATCTGTCGTCTCAATACGGGACGCAGTTTTGTTAGGGTTTTTTTTAAAGCCCCACCCTGGCTGTAGTCGGGGACCCTAAAATACCCTAACGGTTGAACGGGGTTTCTGGAGCCTCTCCCCCTTGTGATCCTCATCCGAATGGTGGCACTTTATCGCCCTGTCGCTTGGTAGCTGTCCTGATGAGGTTGAATCTCACTCTCACTACATTTTAACCTCATATTGGTATCAATCCAAGATGGAAAACTGAACTTCTACCCCACCAGGACATCACACAAGCGATGACACAAAGTGCCACTATGTGGATGAGGATCGCCGTGGAGAGGTCCCAGAAACCGCGTTCAGACATTTGGCCATATATATGGCCTGCCTATATTGCGGCCCCTGGCAAAAGCCAGAGTAGGGCTTCAAATGACAAAAAATTTCGTCCTAAAAAGGACGAAATCGGATATCCCCTAAGCTGGATAAATATCAAATGTGGAAAACAATTTTTCGTTATTTCAAAGACTCACCTGTCACAAGAAGATGGTGTCACGTGTTTGTATTAGGGTTTCCCTAACAGTCATAGACACTCTGAAGTGACTTTAAGTTGAGATGGCTGGTCGTACTGGTCTAGAAGGTACTCGGTAGCTCCAATAAACATCTAACATCACTTCAGCGATGAGACAACTTGAATTATAAGCTCCACAGACGTATTACTATTCCTAGACACAACTCGGCCAGACTTCCTCACCACTTGTTTGCCCCCAGACTAGATAGGAGGACTATCATAGTCAAAATAATCACACAATAGCAATAGAAATCTAACAAATTAAATAATATACTCACACAGAACTAAACCAAAGAGAACAGTGAAATACTGGACACCAACAAAGTGAAATTCAGGATAACAATGCATGATGTAATAAGTGCAACATAAAACAAAATAGTCTCAAAGGAAAGATATAGAAAATGTGATTAAAAAAACAGGACAATACTGAACCAAGAACTTCATTAGTCAAGAATGAATTCTTCTCTGGTCACATCTACTGTTGCGCTCATCATCGCTACTGATATAGTAAAAGGTTAATGGTATACAGGGCACTAAGTATCCGGGTGGCTGAAACTCCAAGCTACCATGCAAATACTTATCTGCAGTGATCAAATTGCTCCTCTCTTCAGTTCCTATGAAAGCAGTCACTATTCACGGTATTGCACCGGATGGTTGGCAGTAGTTCTTGGAGGATTGTCGCTGGGTACAAGATGTAATAAAGAATTCGCTGTTTATATTATAAAGATAGAGATTCCCTTTTTCACACATAATGTTTAAAAAAACAGCATACTATTGTCACTTTTGACCTGCAACGGTGTTTCTAGAATAGACTCTGGGTTGGTGGCATTTGATGATGATAACTCTGCATCCCGTGACATCTGGTAAGTGTGACACCTTAAGTGTCCTCTTCGAGTATCACCAAAGCGACTGGCCTCATGTACCAACAGGCACTGGTATACTGTAACTGGTTAGGTGTTGGCTGATAGCTTGTATATGGATGCACTGACTGGTCGTAGTTGGAATACTTGGACTAAGATTATGATCAAGCCACCAGAGAAGTCGGTATACATCATGCGAACACAATAGTGTTCGAGGGTTAGCAAACCATTAAACACTGTACCCTGTTTACGATTCATTCATAATACATCAATCAGTATGAATTGCTCAGATTACAGAGCTGGGCCTTTAAAGACCTGACAGGTGTGTGTATATGTGTGTGTGTGTGTGTGTGTGTGTGCGCGCGCATGTGTGTGTATAAGGGTCATATTAGCAAGCAATGATAGATAGGAATCCCTGGTCTGCCTAAAACTTCTACACTGGCAGCAGCGTTAGACTGTGCCTGCCAATCCAAAAGAGTGAGATCGATTGTTCCGTGTCGATTATAGAATACCTGTATCAAGGCACGCCAAGGATCGATGAAAATTCAAGTAAGGAATCCGTCTAAGTCCAAGACAAACGTTACATTAATTCCCCACCTACATCCCCATCGTTGACATGGGCTAATCCGCCGGAAGCCGAGGGTAATTCAAAAACTTTGCCTCGGATCTGGCGCTGAGTCAAAACTGTGTTTAGTTCACCACGCTCAGAAAGACTTCCTCTCCAGTTATATTTCTACAGATAAACAAACCACGATCAAATCATATCAGAAAGGACACATTAATTCCAAGTTGTCTAAGCGACCCATGAAGGAAAATAAGAAGATATATTTCATCTGCAAGTAGGTGAAACTCTCTGGTTAGAGCGTTCATGCAGTTAGAGAAGTCGTGCGGTTAATCAGTATGGTTCCCTTCGCTAAATTTGCCTTGCTTCCAGCAGCAGGGAAAACAACTCAACCAAGTTAATTAGGTTTTATTAAAATACAACTTACCCATGCTCTACTGAAATTCATGGGTAAAAGGGAGACTTTCAAAGTCGATACTGATAGAGTTGACACAAAAAGCGTTAGGCCGTCTGTATGCTCTGGGAGTTGTGTCGAGAATGCCGCCTACGATTTAAGAGGTTGCTCAAGACAGAAGCGGCAAGAATTTCTTCCGCGAAACAGGCGGTAGTTCGGCCTATGGAAAAACTACTTGTTCTTAGAAATGACTTACCTATGAGGGAATTCATGATATAACTCACCCCCAATAGATCTTAGATTGAACCAGTTCCTTTACCCACATCCTGACCTATATTTGTCAACAAAATGACAATATACTTATACAGGAAAGGCCCATATTTGAATACAGGTATTTACATGGGGGGTACAGGATGTGGAAGACCTTAACCCGAGCGGTGTTCTGGCTGGTCATGTGACATCACCCCGGCTGTGGCCAGGGGCACTAATATAACCTAATCTACAGATTGAACGGGTTTTCTGTGACCCATCCACTGGCGATCCTCATCTGAATGGTGTCACCAGTTGTTTATCGCTCAGTGTGATGTCCTGGTTTGCTTTAACCTCGGTCAAATACTCCATTTATTTCAGATAATGAGAAGCATTACCCTGACATAACTGACCTGCAGAGCAATGGACACTTTACAAGACAATGTGATTTCCTGGTTTTGGGAAAATAATCTATCAAAGAACAAAGAATAAGACAGATATCTCTGGGTCGTTATCTTGTGTAAACACCAGCCATCGAGCCAGCGATCGAAACACTTCCCGGGGGATAAACAAGAGGGAAAACAACTACAACAACAGAAAACCTACACAGTTGTGAAAGGTTATTATGAAATCAGACTCTTCTTTGGAGGCGTAGTCTTCCTTCTCCTCCTTCTGCTCTACCATCTGCCTGTGTCAGCAGCTATCAAACACAAGGTGAAGTTATACGTACATTTTATTTTATGTATTTTTGCCATTAACAAATACATTTTAATCGTCAAAAAAAAAAAAACAAAATTAATTGGACTTGTACTTATTTCAATGGGAAAAAATGTTTCGGCTGGCGAACATTTCGGTTCACCTAACGAAGTCGAAGAACGAATTAAGTTCGTGAGCCAATGTACCACTGTATATGCTAAAACTATAAATCACATCGGCATTGATCCTGAGATTATCTTTACGGTTTTCCAAGATGAATCCACCACTTCTCTCCCGCCTGCAAACTATTGCTACGCTATCTAGAAAATCGATCATTATGGAGCTGTTATGACTGCACCGTTTCTTTTTGAACCGCTGATTCCTTTCCGAGTTTTTCCAAATCCATTAACAGAACCTTAACTGCGAAACAAAATAACTTCTCCCATTGAAGTGCAGCCCAGATAGCTATCTGCTGTGTAGTTTTAAACATCACGAAGACCTCACAAACACTGCAGATGTAGCACTCAAGACAAACTTGTTGAAAGCTACCAGAGCTGAGGTCGCCAGTTGTCGCGGATGGAGTTTTCAAAACAAGAATATCGGTACGGAAGATAAGACTTGGCAATCGTCTGTCACTTCAGGGAATCGGTGAAAAATATTGTCACAATAAAGGTCCGGTGACAAAAACATGCACATCCGGTTGTCGACAAGCTAAGATGACCTCCACACAGTTATAGCAATGATAGTTTTTGAATGTTGAATCGTTCATGCTGTTTTGTTTTGTCTTTTTATTCTCTTTTATTTCTTGTTGGAACACACACGTTCAGCCAGCTGGCATCAATGTCTCGGGTCATTTTATGTTGCTTGCAACTCAGTTTGTTTCTTTATCTGATTTATCTATGTCTTCCGCTCTCATTTTGATGTGAGTGCGCGCCCGTGTGTGTGTGTGTTTTCCCTTTTTGTAAAACTCATGTGTATTTGTCTCTGCGTGTGTGTTGCCTGCCCTCCCCTCCCCTTTTTTTCCATTTCTATCAAAACTAATGTGTGTTTGTGTGGTGTGAGTGTGATCGTAGTGCACTTTCTCTCTCTCTCCCTCTCTCTCTCTCCCTCCCTCTCTCTCTCCCTCTCTCTCTATCTATATATATCTCCTATATATATATATATATATATATATATATTTTTTTTTTTAACGTATCCAGAAACCATGAGTTGTAAACCCCTTTGGCTCGGTACTATGGATATAACCCTTCGGCCTTGATATATAGGTACCGTTAATCTGGGAGAAATGTGGCTTTTCTGCATATAGTGAACCCGGACACCATGAGTTCGTCACCCGGCCGCCGCGAAAGTCCGGTTTAAACCAACTTCGCTAGAGAGCCGGGCTAAATTATCTATATATATATATATATTATAAATACACACACACACACATATATATATATATATATATATTCCTTTGACTTTGCCCTAAGCGGTTCGTCGTCCCTATCTTTCTTTACTTCCCGACAGGGGCGTCGACACCGTGGAAACACTGGGGGTCTTTAAATAATTTTCTACAGTGTGTGAACTTCAAGCGGCTTAAGCCTTGTTTAAGTGCTTAATTATAATAATTTTAAATATTATTTGCTGAATGGCAAATAACAATAACAAAATCTCTTCTTGTTCTTCTTGTTCTTGTTCTTCTTTTTGTTCTTTTGCTTCTTCTTCTTCTTCTTCTTCTTCTTCTTCTTCTTCTTCTTCTTTGCGTTCAGTTTCGTAAGCTCAAGTCAAATCGTCAGGTAGAGTTGCCTCTATGAACTCGCATGTCAGTTGCAGATCCCTCGGGGTTTCCCATAGCTTGCTCTGCACACTTTGCTCTTGGGGCCAGGTTTAATTATAGATTTGAAATTTTATGAAATGTATAAATAAATAATCTAACAAAGAATAGAGGGAATTGACTGTTATAAAAGAATCACTAACATGTCTCTTTGGGCAAGAACTAAATAAATTCAGGTGATTCGAGAGGTGAGGAAAGGACACAGGCGTAGGATAGGACCCACGTTTAGAAAACTTAAAATAATATAACTAGAATATGTGTGCATTGGAACAAACAAAAACAAACAAAATACATAAAAAGGAGCAAGAGACTGTAATTAAAAGGAGAGGGAAGACTGGGAAGGAGTGGGCGGGGGTAGTTGAGTGGGTTGGCAAAGAACGGGACGACTTGGGGTGGTTGGCTGCGGGCTTGTGCTCCACTGGGATATAAAGGATAGATGAAATAGAAATCAAATAATCAAGAATAGAACGTCTATATAACCTTGTGCCGCCGCCGTGGTGTAGCGGACCTGAAGGTCCTGGGTTCAGATCTTGACGGAGCCGGACTTGTTTCAAAAAGGACCTTGGCTCCCAGGTCGACCCAGTCTGAAATAGGTACATGGTAAAGTCTTGAGAAGTAAATGCGATCCGAGTGATGTTGACGAACATCACTCACCAACGTTCCAATTTGTCTATCAAATATAGGTCTATATATATCAGACAGGTTAGTTGCGTATCCTTTACAGGACGTTGCAGAACCAACCCCAACAGCTGCTGGCAGTTGTGTGATTTTTCTAGGCAAATTTACGTCCAGTAGTTTGACATAGCTTTGTGGACGGTCGGCTCTCTTGATACCACTGTCGAAACCAACGCAAGGCGCATGGCCCGCAGCTGGGATCGAACCAGGCATGCCGGCATTACGAAGCGTTCTCCTCGACTTAGCCACAGAGCCAACATATCAGACAGAGGAAAACATATACATAAATCAAACAGACATGAATGATAAATATACGCCTGGAGGCGTGGAAAAGGGTCCTTTATTTTACTTTACATAGTTAGGGGCATTGTTTGACCCCTATGCACATTTTCAGGGCGCGAGCGGGGGGGAGGGGCGGTCGACTGGGCGTGGGTTTCAAGGTCCCCTACCCCACTTTACAAAATCTATTGAGGATCTCATGGGGCATGAGCACCCAGTCCCGACTCCCCTTCTTGTAGGTGTCTCCGCGGCAAAGTGGCCATATCCTTGACCTCGCACCCTAGAGGTCGTAGGTTCGTTACACGGATGCGTCGCTCAGTTCACTAGTGACACTTCTTCTGGGGATCTCTTTGGATCTTCACGTGAGCTACGGAGTTAGTTTTTCGTGCAACGCTTTTAGCAGCGTCGCTAGCTGTTTTACGGAGAGAGACTGAGCTGTATGGGATAAAACCCTGTGCTATAAAGTCGAACTTCAGGATTTAGGCCTCAGGATAGTGCTGTGGTCACGGATTGCGCAGGGTAGAATTTTATTTCTGCATCCGATAGCACACACACACACACACACACACACAATCCTGACCTTACCAAGGATTCGAATCTTGGTCTGCGGAATGAGAGCCTGCGTTCTTAACCGTTCGGCCAGCTGCTCCTCTGGAAATAAATACACTTTTTGTTTTAACTTTCTCTCTTTAGTAATGCAGTCTGTACGATTAACATCTGAAGGACAAAAATCAAACAGCTACAAATCAAGGGGGCTGCGTGATCTCGAGGCATGGTGTCCGCCTCGAGTGCTAGATGTTTCGGGTTCAATCCCCGGTAAGGGCTGTGATTTTTTCACGTGGACTTAGACTTCTAGTCATTCCCCCTGGTCTCTTGGTAGTGAGATTGGACGCCCGTGTGCATTGTTGGAAATCGAAAAGAGTAGTCTAACGGCGCTGCCCGGGCAAAATGTGGAGTTAAAAATCTACCCAAGGTATTTCAGGATCCTCGACGGTGCTACAGAGCCTGTGCACTGTGCTGAGCTTTTTTGGACTCGGACTTGAGTTAGAAGAAGAACGGAGCATATATGGGCTACATCCGTCTGCCATGATGTTGATCCGTTGTTCAAAATCCCAACACCTCAAACAGCTTCTTTAATTAGGTGCATATCCTTTACAGGACGTTGCAGAACCAACCCCAGCATTTTTTGGCTGTTGTGGTTTTCCTAGGCAAGTTTACATCCAGTAGTTTGCCATTGCCCTGAACGGTCGGCTTTCTCAATACCACTGTCGAAACCATCGCAAGGAGCAAGGCCCGTAGCTGGGATCGAACCCGGCACCCCGGCTTTACAAAGCGCGTTCGTAACGCTTAAACCACAGAGACCGACCCTCAAACAGCTACAAATCCCGAAATCCTGCTCAAACGTATATCCATAAGGCCCGTTTATATTAGGGCGCCACAAAGAGGTTACAAAGTCACCTATAGTCGGTGTGGGTGGTTATGTGTCAGGGTGGCTGCGTGGTCTCGGGCATGGCGTCCGCCTCGACTGCTGAAGGTCCCGGATTCGGGCCTCGGTGAAGGTTGTGATATTTTCACGTGGACTTCTAGTAATTTCCCTTGGTCTCCTGGTAGAAAGACGGACGCCCGTGTGTATTGTTACGCAGGTAAAAAAAATCCCTTGGCAGTTGGAGATTGAAAAGAGTTACCGAATAGCGTTGCCAGGGCAAAATTTGGAGTTAATAATTTACCCAAAGTATTTCGGGATCCTCACCGGTGCTACGGCGTTCGTGCACTGCGCTGAAAAACTTCGGACGGGCTTCAGTTAGAAGTAGAACGGAGCACATATGGGTTTACTACCTTTGTGCCATGATGTTGATCCGTTGTTTAAACGATGTGTGTCACCGCGCCATTAAGTTGCGGCACTAGTGCCTTCCCCTCGCAGTGCTTATTCCACGGGTTCCAACCTCACTCTTTGTGGAGTCACGAAGGGTTTTCTGTGGGATCGCCGGGCGGAGGTGAGTTATGAAAAATTCATCATCATCATCATCATACCGTAACACTACGTGTCGTTGGGTCCCGAGTTTCTGTTGACTGTCTGATCAGCTCCTCCCAGCTTAGGCGCTCAGTTGCGGTGGACCTTATGGTTGCATGCCTGAGGCCTGTCCAGTCAGTTGCAGTGGACCTTATGGTTGCATGCCTGAGGCCTGTCCAGTCAGTCAGGTTCTGTAACCAGGTCTTTCTTGGTCTGCCTCTTTTCCTCTTTCCCTCTACTGAGCCCTGCAGTATTGTTTTTGAGAGGCCGTTAGATATTATTACATGTCTATACTATTGAGTTTTTCAACTTGCCACTTTAGTTAAAAGAGGTTCCTGGTTATGAAAAATGGAAAAGGAAAAAAGATTGCCTAATGGCGTCCTGCGCAGGAAAAAAAAATGTATGTAAGTATCTTTGTGGTGTTTTCATTTACTGTATTTAGAAGCCTATTTAGAATATACAGAGTCACGGATCACTTCGCTTCTTTGAAATGGCGTCGCGACTAGAAAAAATTGGAAACCGCTGGCTTACCCCATAGCAAGGTAATCCGTCATAACGTCCGATTTCCATACAGTATGCCATTGACCTTTCGGTCAGACCATCAGCCCATTCCAGGGGTTTTTAACTTCCTTTTACACTTTATTGCAAAACAGCTATAAATGCGACAGCGGGAACCACAAGGCCCCCCCCCCCCCCCCCCCTCACCCTCCCTTGCCTTGTCTCCGTCTAAGTATCTATTTCAACATTTATATATGACGGATTACAGACAATATTTGCCGACTCGTTTTATCGTTTGCTTTTCTCTTGAGGTAGTCATTTGAAGCTGAAGATGCAGGTGCTAGCGGAGAAAGTGAGATCTTGGCAGATTTTTTTTTTTCTCTCCGCATTCACGCTCAGGTAATGGAAATATCTTTTTATTCTCCCTCTCTTTTGACCGCACAGGTATCCTCCCTCTGTTCTTCGTTTCATTGTGTTCAGCGTCAGGTTTTGGGGGAAAACCGGGGTGGTAAAACTAATGCAAACATTAGGGTAGGGTTGCATCTTATTTAGTTCACAGCCAGCATCTCACTCACTGAGCGTGACGTATTTCCGGAACGGCGCGTGGGTCGTCTGAATGGCTGATGGCTGGGGGTCAGTCGGGCAGATGGTGACAGGTGTTTCCACGGGACGCTGTCCACGTTTCAAGTCGTCCCGGCACGCTTCAGGTAAATACTTGAAACAGGACACCGTTCTTTGTTGTTGCTGTAATCTTGGCGGATAGGTCAGGCTTGTTTCTTGACTGTCACCGGGATGTATCCAGTCGGTGACCTTTGACACGCGACAGGGGATTTTTAAGATGTCGTTTATTAACTGAATATATCAGAGCACTGTAAGGGAAATAATGAATATTAATATTGTTACCCACGGTGCATGTCGTAGGAGGCAAAAATAAAATTAGAATACTATAGCCATTTTCACAGCTGTTTAAACAATCTATTTTTAAACGAACTGCTTGAGATCCACTGATAACAGAATTCAGTCGAGTCCACTCAAGTCGAACTTGGATAAGTCGAATTTCGTCAAGTCGACATGTCCAGCTTAGTCCTGGCAATTTTCTCTATTGTGTGTGTTGTCTGGATAAGTAGAAGTCCTGATTAGTGGAAGCATTTTCTTCGGTCCCTGCGGCTTCTACTTATTCAGACTCGACTGTATTCTTCTTCTTTTTCTTCCTCTTCTTCTTCTTTTTCTTCTTCTTCTTCTTCTTCTTCTTCTTCTTCTTCTTCTTCTTCTTCTTCTTCTTCTTCTTCTTCTTCTTCTTCTTCTTCTTCTTTATCTTCGTAATGCTCACCGGCTGTAAATTCCATTGGCCAGGTATGATTGTTTGTCCAATTCTGGTTCCTAGTATCATTCCTGAAATTGAGACTACATAAGCATCCGTTTTGGAGACTTTTAGTACTTTTATGCAGACTGTTGGTTCCTGGCATCTCAGGCAGGTGCACTCTGACTTCGAATGATAAACCCCCCCCCCCCCCCCCCCCCCCCCCACCCCCCCCCAGACTGTTTCATCTCAGAACTCGTGAAATTCGAATGACTTTAGTTTCACTGAACGAAATTAAAGACTTTAACGTGTTTAAAACAGTAAATAAGGTAAAGAGCACTTTAAACGACAATGGCCAATCTGGCATACGATACTGGAGCCATATTTGTAGATGCCATCGGCCAACCGGTCAGATTCCTACCAGCCAGTTGTATTTGGCGGGACATTGCCAGGTACCCATTGATCATCCTAGGAGCCGGAGTCGTTTTTGAAATTTAAAAAAAAAAATGACTATACCCAGATTGGAACCCAAGACATATGTACCGGCAGGAAAGAATCCAGCCATACGCTACGACAGCTTCCCAGCACATGTTGTACTTTATCACTATTCTTTAACGACGACCGCGTTTTTCACGCGACCAAAGAGGGGTGATAACCTTATCTCCATCATTCTCCCAAACAAACAACTATATAATTTTATACGCTTGCCATTTCCGAACTCTTTCTCTCATTTTTCCCCCATTGTATTTTATTATATACATTTAGGTGCAATCAGTTTTTCTCAAGACTGTCTCCCCTTGCCGAATTCAGAGGCGTTTCATACGGTCTCCTGGTTCCAGCGATCCTCTGTGACCGAGGTTCAAGATTAAAGCACAACAGAATAAAATCGCCCCCATTCCTTCATGGATGGCCGCCCTTGAATTCTTCACCCAGCTTGGGTTATTACCCCCTGGGAGATTCTGCTTTCAGTTTTAGTTGGATCCAATCTCTTTGGGATGCCCTAAGCCTTCTCCACCTGCTTGAGGGTAGGATTAAATCCATTCCTCCTGGAAATGTGAACATTCTCATGGGGGTCAAACCATAGGTGTCATGGTGCCGTACCGGGCGTGTTTATGGAAGCCTGTGGTTGTAGAAATTATGGTATTATACAAATACAATCGTTGCACTGTTAAGGACATCTCTTGAAAATACAAGCCGCGATTTGTATTTCTGTAAATGAAGTCGTTATGCTTCGCTCACAGCAAACGTCCGCAGAAACGAGAATAGAAGCATCTTGAACGAAACCTGGATTTCGTTTTGAATGGAAATTTAAATAAATTGTTTCAATTAAAAGTGAAAATAACCGTTGTAGTTTGCGATTACGTGCGGTTTGAGCGTGTTTGTGTGTATTTGTGTGTGTGTGTGTGTGTGTGTGTGTGTGTGTGTGTGTGTGTGTGTGTGTATTTGAAACAACCAACCCTTCAAATCCTTTCTCCTTTTCTGGCCTACGCCCGGCATCCTCTTATTCCCTTCGTCCTATTTATTCTAATTCTACTCAACTCTTTTCAGTAATTGTTTCTTTGTGTCTTTCTTGTTTTCTTCTTATTCCGTCTTCGGTCCGTTCATTCTTTGTTCCTGTATGTCGTTCTTTTCCTTGTTTACAACTTCTGTCTTTTTTCTTTCTTTAGTTTTTCGTTACTTCATTTTGGCTTTTTTCCCGTTCATAAACACGCCCTAGTTCGGCACCATCATATAATGTTGGTTGCGTATCCTTTACAGGACGTTGCAGAACCAACCTTAACAGCCCCTGGCTGTTGTGTGGTTTTTTAGGCAAATTTACGTCCAGTAGTTTGCCATTGCTTCTGGACGGTCAGCTTTCTTGATACCACTGTCGACACAAGCGCAAGGCGCATGGCCCGCAGCTGGGATCGAAGTCGGCATCCCGGCATTCTGAAGCGTTTGCATTGACTTAGCCACAGAGCCGACTGATATATATATATATATATATATATATATATATATATATATTATATATATATATATATATATATATATATATATATATATATATATATATAAATATATGAGTCGTCTCTGTTTGATATATATATATATCACTCCTCTCGTCTCCTTTTTTTTTATATTCTTCTTCTTCTTTTCCATCATCTACCTTACTATGTGTTGGTTTGGGGGCGGGGGGGGGGGGGGGGGGGTTAAGGATCGTTTGTGCACTTTTTCTAATGCATTGAAAAACTTGGTATTCATTTTTGTTAGGTTGCTTCCTGATTATGTCGCTCCATCTCTTGCGTGGTTGTTCCCTTGCTCTGTTTTCATTATGTTTCTTTATCGTATCTTTCTGTGGCAGTTGGTACCAGGTCATTCTCGTCAGGTGGCCAGACCATCTCATTTGTTGTTCTTTAATGAATTGTATGAACTTGTTTTAATCCTAGTCTTCTTCTAATTACTTTCTCCCTGATTTTATTTCTTCTGGACACACCGGCAACTCTCCTAAGACATCTTATCTCTGTTGTTACGATCTTCCACTCATTATTTGTAGAAAGGGTCCATGTTTGGCACTGTTAGTACAATGTCGGCCCAAAAAAAAAAAAAAAAACTGTTCTTATTAGATTTGCTTTAGTTGACAGAGGTATCTTTCTATGCGTCTGATGTTTCATTTAGGAAGTGACAGCCTTGTAGCTTCAAGGTTTAAATCAGCGCGAATAATTTTACGAATTCATTTCTTAATCAAAATGAACGTTCCATATGGCGGATGACGGCCAGACGATGTTCAGAGCATCATGTGAAATGATATTGAAACAGTTCTGTTTTGTGTCGCCACAGAGAAGCATAGACTGCACATAGCCTGACAGTAAATCTCCACGACACAAACGAAATGTCCCGGACACAGCACGTCACTCCAGCTGAAACAAAGGAGCAAATTCAAACAAAGAGTTGATACAATGAGACTGGGTATGAGCTTTGCGAAATCACTCATGCATAAACACAAGCACAGATAGACTACCGGGGACAAATATTCGTCGAGGGGAGGAACGAAAAGGGTGGGGGTGGGGGGGGGGGGGGGATTATGGCACGTGCGGACTTTACTCTGGCGCGTGTATACCTCGAGGCTGACCCGAGTCTGATTCATAAAGGTACCTAAAAACGTCATGCTTATGGCACTTTGATATTTGTCTTCTTACAGAGGGGTGCGTGGTTAAATCCTGCTTCACGGGCTGCGTTCGTCACGGTTGTGACGCAATTACTCAAAGTCTGACATCATGGGTACGAACAGATGGCCTTCTGACTTGAAAGTGGCACATCCTTGCAGGACTTCAAAGCTTTTCAGGAATATGATTATTCTCCCTTGTTGCCAAAAATATGGTTTATGAAAGTGAATTGGGCGTTTTGTTTTAAAAACATCAAAGGGCGTAATAACTGGATAAAAATTTTACGGGTTAATTGGATATTCTGTAGGTCCAGTTCGCGTTTCCCGGCCCATCTACACACTGGCTGAACTTTCATTCACACTTTCTCAAACTCTTCTACGTCGGAGGGGTGTCGCGTTGTTTTGCCTCCAATTTCATCAGCGTCAATGTCGCGTGTTCTATACTGCACGACGACACAGTTTTCAACGAGCTCAGAACGTCAAGAGCTGGCCCTAACCCGAAAACCCCTACCCACAGTCCTGAGCCTGGGTCTATTTTCGAAAAAAGCAGTACAACGTGGCACCCTCTGACCTAGAAGAAAGTGTGCAAATGGGTAGGAAAACGTGAACAGGTCCCTTCTTGTAAGATGCCTAGATATCTAACGCTCCAAGGAACACACTCGCTAGCCAAACAAGAATTTAGGGGGGCAGCAAGTCGGGGTAGCTACTATAAACAGGAGTTCACAAGAGAAAGGTTGAAAAGTGGGTAGCCGAAGGAAATTGCAAAGAGACAACTGAAATGGTTCGGTCACTTTAAAATACTTGACCCCCCCCCCCCCCTCCTTTTCGTTTTAAACATACTGGCGGGAACAGCAGAAGGCGAGATAACGAATCAGCGAACGAACTTTATTTTCACAGGTTACAAACTGGGCACACAGGCCCGTCTTACATTCGGCCCTTCCAAACACTCACCTTTCACACAATGATAAAAGTATGCGGACAGCATCAAGCGATGGACGAACATTTAGTTTGAGAGAGTGTACTCCCAAGACAAGAGACATTGTGTTAGAGATCCATTGCAGCCAACTTTTATTGTGGAGACGGCACCTGATTGATTGAGTCGTTATGGATCCCTGGTTATAAACTTATAAAGGTTGGCGAGAATAGTTGCGATTTGGTCTTTTGGTGTGCCACGATAAATAAAATATGTCTTCTCTGGGTGATCAAACCTTTAGGGAGCAGCCCGAAGGAGGCGGAAGGAAGGATGCTTAGAGGAAGAGTGGGCCGAACATATAAATAGGCGTGCAACTGGTACAAAAAGGTACGCAAACTCTTTCATGGCTGAGAAGATGGAGTACTGATCATTTATAGATGTGGTCTGTAACCTTTTTTTCCTGGGAGCACAAGGAGGTTCCAAGAGGGGCGTCAAACGATTTTGAAATTGAGTGTATATGCATTTGCAATAATCCTTTATATTATTTTGTCCAGTTTAATTTTATATAAAATAATTTATTTTGAAAACAAAAGGCAAAGGACATCTGCTGGAATTTTGTCATATACTCGGGGGTGGGGGGGGGGGTGGTGGTGGGAGTTATTGTAGTATACTGAATGGAACGAGGGGATCTTACCATATACTCAAGCAGACTCAGGGATCTGACCATATACTCATGGAGACTCGGGGATCTTACCATGTGCTCAAGTTGGAGAGGGGATCTTACAATATACTCAAGGTGGCGCGGAGATCTACCCATATACTCAATGGGGGCGCGTGGATCTTACAATATACTCAAGGGGCGCCGTGATCTTACAATATACTTAAGATGGCGCGGGGATATACCATATACTCAAGGGGTTGTGGGGACCTTACAATATACTCAAAGGGTCGCGTGGATCTTACAATATACTCAGGGAGGTGTGGGGATCTTACAATATACTCAAGGGGTCGCGTGGGGATCTTACAATATACTCAAGGGGTCGCGCGGATCTTACCATATACTCAAGGTGGCGCGTGGATCTTACAATATACTCAAGGGGGTGCGGGGATCTTACCATATACTCAAGGTGGCGCGGGGATATTACCACATACTCCAGATGGCGCGGGGATCTTACAATATACTCAAGAGGCGCTTGAATCTTACCATATACTCAAGGGAGCGCGTGGATCTTACAATATACTCAAGGTGGCGCGTGGATCTTACCATATACTCAAGGTGGCGCGTGGATCTTATAATATACTCAAGGGCGCGCGTGGATCTTACCATATGCTCAAGGGAGCGCGTGGATCTTACAATATACTCAAGGTGGCGCGTGGATCTTACAATATACTCAAGGGCGCACGTGGATCTTACAATATGCTCAAGGGGATGCGTTGATCTTACAATATACTCAAGGGGGTGTGGGAATCTTACAATATACTCAAGGGGTGTAGGGATCTTACAATATACTCAAGGGTGTGTGGGGATCTTACCATATACTCAAGGGGGCGCATGGATCTTACAATATACTCAAGGGGGTGTGTGGGGATCTTACCATATACTCAAGGGGGCGGGGGGATCTTACCATTTCTCAAGGGTGTGTGGGGATCTTACCATATACTCAAGAGGGCGCATGGATCTTACAATATACTCAAGGTGGTGTGGCGCGTGGATCTTACAATATACTGAAGAGGGCGCGACCTAAAAATGGGTGTGGGAGATCACTGACTTATGCGATGTCCCAAGTGTTGTGATGTTGAGTCGACTTATCTTAGTAATTCAACTGTCCGAGTGCTATTTTTCAGAGTTTAAAACTGAATTTAACGTTTGCTCTTTGCTCCGCGCCTATTATGTAGCAAAACAGTTTTTTTTTTTTTCTAGTTATACTAAACGGCAGGTTATTTGTTGTCTGCTGTCCAGTCTGTGTTGCAGCTTGGCCAGATTATTGATTATGGTACAAGGAAAATAATTAGGGATGGTTTTTTTTTTCGAAGTTAGAGTGCGTCTGCCCAAGGCTAGGAACCAATAGTCTGCATATAAATATGCCTGATATGTGAAACGGATGTGCCCGCATCACTCAAGTTCTGGAACAGGACCAAAGTCCCAAAGTAAACGAGCAATCAGACAATCACGCCTGAGTTTCGAGCCCGTGAACGCTGAGAAGAAGAAGAAGAAGAAGAAGAAGAAGAAGAAGAAGAAGAAGAAGAAGAAAAAGAAGAAGAAGAAGAAGAAGAAGAAGAAGAAGTAGAAGAAGAAGAAGAAGAAGAAGAAGAAGAAGAAGAAGAAGAAGAAGAAGAAGAAGAAGAAGAAGAAGAAGAAGAAGAAGCAGAAGCAGAAGCAGAAGCAGAAGAAGAAGAAGAAGCAGAAGCAGAAGCAGAAGAAGAAGAAGAAGAAGAAGAAGAAGAAGAAGAAGAAGAAGAAGAAGAAGAAGAAGAAGAAGAAGAAGAAGAAGAAGAAGAAGCATAAGAAGAAGAAGAAGAAGAAGAAGAAGAAGAAGAAGAAGAAGAAGAAGAAGAAGAAGAAGAAGAAGAAGAAGAAGAAGAAGAAGATAGGGAACGAGACACAACAGACTCCACAGCCGTTTGCACGGAAAGTTAAAAAATGGGAAATGAAAACTTTGCCTACGGGGACAGGCACCCAACCACAATAAACAGATAGGCCCAGTGGGTTAATGAATTTATCAAACAAACCCAATTTTAACCATAAATAAATTTGGAGCATGAAACATAATCACAAATATAACCAAAAGCTCATTTTTCGAAAGGAACTGGTTGAACGTTGGCCAGATTACAGAGGAAGCCAGATCAGAGAGAGGCAGCACAGAAAAGTAAACATGAACTGTACACCACCTGGTCGTTGCCTGCAGCACGGAGCATCGTTGTTGTCGTTGTTCGTCCATCAGGAGTGATGAAGACTACTTTCATCCAAAGTAGTGAGATAGCTGGATGAAAGTGACTTGCGCTAGGACTTGGGTTCAAGTGAGGAAGAGCTGCGCAATTCGTCGACCTCACGCTCTCGCCTGTGTCCATCTTGATCCAATGGCAGGACAAGGTCAAGACGACTGGAAATGGACCTAAGTGCAGTGGATGACCAAGGCGGGCAGCAGGAATACTCCAGGTCTGGCCAGCTCCCATTCCTGTGGAAACCCAGCTGTGTGGAATCAACAGGAGGACACGTGTGGCAACACAAGTATTCTAGAAACATCTGATGTTCTGGAAACTACCGGCAGGAGGGCACTTGTGTCACCAACTCTATTCTAGAAACATCTGATGTTCCCTGGAAACAGACCGGAAAGAAAGCTTCACTTCTAGAGCAGACAGATCGTTTTGTCGCACACGTGTGTCAGGACCCGTCTAGTCTAAAGAAAACATCTGATGTATCAACAAACTACTGTCGAAGGAAGGGCACGTGTGGGTGTCACAACTATTCTAGAAACATCTGATGTTCTGGAAACTACTGGCAGATAGTTGTCACGTGTGTTGACCACGGATATTCTATAAAACATCTTCCTGTGGATGTTCTGGAAGACTAAAAGCCAGGAGGGCAGACAAACAAAGAAAGCTTTTCAGCTAGAGCAGACAGCATTTGAACGTAGAACACCGACTACAAAGTGTAGGGTTTAAGCCTAGGACCCCGTGGCTTTAGAGAAAAGAAAAATTAACATTGTATCAGAGATAGAGAGAGAGTCGAAAAGGTGACTCATTAAGGGTGTTTCCTTTGAAGTCGAAGTGCATCTACCCTAAGAACCAACCGTGTGCATACAGTTAAGTCAGATCTGTAAAACGGATGTGCATGTAAAACTCCAGTTCAGGAAGAAGACCAAAAGCCACAAGTGAACGAACAACCAGTTATAGCTAGAGTTTACAGCCAGTGAACGTTAAGGACACATCTACTACCAAGGGTAGAAATTAAGCCTATGTCGGGCCTTGGCTTTCAAATGTCGTTAATTAACAGTCTTTGCTCAGAGAGAGAGAGACAGACAGAGAGAGAGAGACAGAGAGAGCGAGAGAGAGAGCGAGAGAGAGAGACAGAGAGAGGGCGAGAGAGAGACAGAGAGAGACAGAGAGAGACAGAGAGAGACAGAGAGAGACAGAGAGAGACAGAGAGAGACAGAGAGAGACAGAGATAGAGACAGCCAGACAGAGAGACAGAGAGAGCGAGAGAGACAGAGAGAGCGAGAGAGAGACAGAGCGAGAGAGAGACAGAGAGAGACAGAGAGAGACAAAGAGAGCGAGAGAGACAGAGAGAGACAGAGAGAGAGCAGAGAGAGACAGAAAGAGAGAGAGACACACAGAGAGACACAGAGAAAGACAGACAGAGAGAGAGACAGAGACAAAGAGATACAGAGAGAGAGGGTTTTGGGGGTTACAGAGGGCGGGAGGCCAGACCGACAGAGAGAGCTGACAGCGAGAGACAGAGATGAGAGACACGACCAGACAGACAGTGATGGGGTGAGTATTGGTGAGAGACTAGAGAGATTGAGTCACAGAGAGAGAGACAGAGGGGGGGGGGAGAGAAATTAAAAATTGGTTTGTTAAACTGTGAGTAGAGTTACATTATCTTCTTGACGTAGAACATGTTAACTTTTACTGTACTGTGCCCCACTTGATTGGCTGGCCCCTCGCTTCACTATAACGACATCTCGTGGAGTGGCTCCAGTTGTTAGTAAAACCGCCGTCGTGAAAAGGATTCTTACCATGTGAACACAGTAGTCCCTATGTGCCAAAGACCATGAGTTTAGTGGACGCAGTTGTTTGTCACACTGTCATGGCGTTTGTAATAGAGCTGGAAAAGTGGTTGTGGCGGAAGAAGAAGAAGAAGAAGCAAAAGAAGAAGAAGAAGAAGAAGAAGAGAAGAAGAAGAAGAAGAAGAAGAAGAAGAAGAGAAGAAGAAGAAGAAGAAGAAGAAGAAGAAGAAGAAGAAATAGAAGAAGAAGAAGAAGAAGAGAAGAAGAAGAAGAAATAGAAGAAGAAGAAATAGAAGAAGAAGAAATAGAAGAAGAAGAAGAAGAAGAAGAAGAAGAAGAAGAAAAGAAGAAGAAGAAGAAGAAGAAGAAGAAGAAGAAGAGGAGGAAGAAGAAAGAGGAGGAGAAGAAATGTGGTCCAGCATTAATATTTTTTGCAAATAAGTGTTTGTGCACTCGGATCTCAGACACTCATAAAACACTGGAAGTACAGATTAAAAACCCAACAGTATAAATTTATATACGTATATTTAATCTCGAAAAAGTGGCACATCAAATAAATAATCAAAATCTTGCACATAAAGAAGAATGAATAAACGTTTAGACTTGAACATCCATATTATTCATTTATATTCTAACGATGAATAATGAGACAAAGAGAAAACAAACAATTTGGTACATTTTGCTTTTATATTTTTACTTCATTCATGGTGACCTACACTTTCACGTAATTAAAGTGTAATAAAGTAAGCATATAATTTATTAAGTTAGTTACACGTTGTAGGATTAACGACTTAGTTTTATCAATTTATGAATATCATATACACTTAAGGTCCTTATAAATTGTTTATAAGCCTAGTTTAATCAGGATAATCATAAATATATATATTGAACAAGTGTCGATACGTGTACATGCGCGCTGCACACAATTAGTTCAGCCAGTGTGATGAATGTAAGCTAACAACAACAACAAAACAATTAAGGGCACATGTACCATATCTTGTACACACTATCTGGCCTTTCTAAGAAGGAAAAGGGACAAATTATCGTTGAGCAAACAGAATCAATGCATTCATGAAATAGTCAAATCCTCCCAGATGAATAAGAAACAATGTTCAAATAGATATAGCCTGAAATACCACTTACTTATCTGTTTGATTAATGTATATACTTATATTTACACACACACACACACACACACACACATATATATATATATATATATATATATATATATGTGTGTGTGTGTGTGTGTGTGTGTGTGTGTGCGTGCGTGAGATACCTCGTTTAACGAGTGATTTGGCTAACGGAAATATGTTTGTATACCCTTCGGTCTTAGCTAACAACTATGGACCCAATTAACGATGAGCGGGATTTCTAGTTTTGGCATTAGCTCCTGTTAGTTCGCATCTAAAAAGTGTGTGATGCGGCAGCTAGCGAAGATTTCAGTTAACGAATATGATTCTTGTATGAATCACCATCATCAGCAGAGGTGTGTATGTGTGTGTCTGTGTGTGTGTGTGTGTATACAATCAAGTTGGCGTTTAAGTGAATTAGAAGTTGGAGACATACACATTGTAAGTCCACATATACAATACTGTATATATATTTAATGCAGACTTTATACATTTACCGAGAATGTACTACAAATAGTTTAACCTAACACACGAAATTAGTTCTTCTTAACACTGACATTTAAGCAGCCCATGTCATGAGTTCGCATGCAATAAATGCATAAACATACACATAGACCATGTCAACGTTTCAACCACACAATTATTCAGCATGGTAGAGTAATTGCGTAGTCCGTCCATAATCAATGTTACACATACTGAGACCAGGCAGATGCCAAACCCACGATTGACTTTGTCTATGTAGGTAGGATCTGGTTAAAATTCGTACTAATAACAAGATAATAACACTGTTCAAAATGACAAATTACCACAACAATATTTTTGGAAAACATGAAAGGAGTTTGAATATTAGGGGCGGGGATGCAGGGATGAAGAATATACATCAATTGGGGGCTGCTTAGCTTTACTACCGATTTTCTAGGCTCCCCCTCCCCCGCAATTTATTTAGAAAAAAAAAAAGAAAAAAAAAAGATATGGAGTTGCAAGGAGTGGGGGAGGGGGAGTTACTGGGCTCGAGCCATCAAACCCCCCACGTTCCTAGGCTTATATTATCTAAGATTTAACATGTGCCTACCTTGATTTGGTCATGAAGGTATGACAGTAACCAACTGGGTCAGCCTATGGGGTACGCATACATTATCTACTACAGGATACACAATTCAAATCCACACCAGCCGGAATTGAAAAAAAAAAAAAAAACACACAGGACACTGACACTGCCAAGTCGACCCAACCTAAGGGAGTACCAGAAAATGTCGCAGAAAGTAAAGGCGGCCAGCGTGATGCTGTGCTCATCACCCATTGAGTGTTGGTTGATATATAAAAGTGAGTATCTGGCACCATTAGTTCGATTTACCGCTGGCTTTATGGCTTGACGCAATAATCATTTTTTTTTATGTGTCTATGGGATAAACAGCAAGGTGATATACTGCCTATCGACATAAAATGGAATGCAATGTAAAATAAAATGAAGTAATTGGAATCACAAGTGTGGGAATGCATTTAAAGTGTAAATCGGTTTGTTTCTTCAAGATTAGAACTGAATATGCAGGTTCTGTTGGACACTAGTAGAAAGGACGGGCTCAGTAATGACCCTGCAACAGGCACTAGAACACCACTACAGCATTCGGGGAGGATGGGGGAGGGGGGGGGTAGAGCCGCCTAGCCCATTAGAATTGCATGCGGGGGGGGGGGGGGGGTGTCCTAAAATGGCGTAGGCCTTGATTCAACGTTCACAAAATGATAATCTTTTATCTTCTTCTTCATTTGTCTTCTCGTTGATACCAGTTGTGGTTTTCTGTATCTCTTCTAGGGTGGCTTGGATGGTGGATTTGTTCATATTTTGGCAGATTTCAGCTACACCATCTATCCATCTCTTTCCTAACAGTAAATTATCACCATCCTATCATCATCATGTGCTGAACGGTAAAACTGAAGTCGATTATTTTGAACTTTCACAAAAGCACTAATAAAATATTTTAAGACACTCTTACACATACGTGCACGCGCGCGCGCGCGCACACACACACACACACATACACACACACACAAGGCCTAGCAAATTCAATCTCGTTCTACATTTGGCTTTGTTTACACTAAAAATCTGGCCGCATCTGTCAACTCTTCGCAATGAAAGTTAACATAAATGCCATTACCCAACAGATTATTTACAACAAATATTTTAGAGTTTTGCAATTAGATGTATGACATTAACAAATATAACAATGCAAGTGAAATAGATAACGTGAATATCTTGAAATAACATGAAAGTGAAAAATGATTTTGTCACATATAGGGATTTTTGAAAAAGGAAGGAGATTTAGGAGCAGTTGAATGCTAATTTGAAAGCGAGCCTCTTATCGACTGCGCCAACGCGGCCCCAATAATCAAAAGCAGTGTAATAAATACAACAGTTAGGGGCTGGCCGTTGCTAAAGGGTTTAGCTGTTCTCGAAGCGTTCTGATCGTGTGATTGTTTTTCCTGGACTGCGTTGCTTGGTTCCTGCTTGCAGACTTTATGGTCATCTTTGAGTGTCATCACCGGAGCTACGAAGTTCGTTCAATTTTCGACACTCTCACCAAGCGGCAACACTTTCTTTGAAGACCGATTGAACCATGTGTGATAACACACTACGTAATTACTTTAATCATCTGGAATGTAAACCATTTATAAAACGGTGATTTTGAAATAACAACTGACAAATGACTTAGCATTACCAATCGTTGAACACAGTAAACGCAAACTTTGGACTAAAATAATTGACTAAAAACAAAACAACAACAACCGAGCCTTAGTGTTATGTAAAACACTGGCTAAGAATAACTTAAAATGAACCGCTGTATAAATAGCAATATTGCACTTTATGGAAGTGTTATAATAATGGAAACATCGGAACAATAACCAACAATAATTTGTCAATATAACTAGTAAGCTAAAGGATCTTTTCTGACAACTTCAGGTGTACTGGGCAAATAGGGCATGACTTATATTTTATAGAACAATCGGTACTCAGTGGGTGATGTAACATTATTTATGGCTGGATCAACATTGCAGCCATGGTCATTTGTGAGAAAAAATAAGTCTGCTCCCTTCAGGACTTGAATCCACGACCTTCGGACCTGCAGGTGAACGTCTACCTACACCATGGTGGCTTCCGATTATAACATAAACATATTACATACCAAGCTTTTCTATTGTTCGAAGAGCTGGACGCTCGCCTGCAAAGCCGTAGGTCTTGGGGTTCGAATTCGCATAATTGACTTTGTCGAAGATTCACCCAACCTACCCTGGGTACCAGGAAATTTCCTGGAAAGTAAAGGCGACCGGCGCGATGTTGACTACAGCACTCGCCGCATGCCATTCTATAACAGTATGAGTCATACGCCTGAAAGGGGAGCCAAAAAGGGGTGATTAAAATAACACATTTAAAATAACCACCCAAAAAAAAAAAACACCTTCACCTTGACTATAAACACAAGATTGGGAAAACAAGTGGGGAAAACAGCCAAACAAATTATTCATACCGTAAATAAAAAAGTGTGAAGATAAGATAATTATAACAACAAACCGAGTATGGAAATAACGGAATTATAACAACAACCCGAGCGAGTGCGCCAAAAGGCTACAAAGGCGGGATGGAAGGAAGGAGACAAAATGTCAACACATTAACTGACTAGAATACATTTTCAAGTTGTATATAATAGAGAAAAAAAGTCAAGTAAGCCAACTCTGTGTAGACCAGAGCTAGTCAACAAGGTTTGCTCTGGGGCCAAAATGTTGAACATGGGGATCGTCATGGCGCAGCCTAGACCGGTCGTTAATAGTTACAGTACAACTGACAATGATCCGCCGGTCACTTGTTAGGCCTGTGTCTGTGGGCCACTTGTTAGGCATCTGTGGGTCAATTGCTAGGCATCTGTAGGCCACTTGTTAGGCATCTGTGGGCCACTTGTTAGGCATCTGTGGGTCAATTGCTAGGCATATGTGGGTCACTTGCTAGGCATCTGTGGTCACTTGCTAGGCATCTGTGGGCCCCTTTCTAGGTATCTGTGGGCCCCTTGCTAGCTATCTGTGGGCACTTTCTAGCTATCTGTGGGCCACTTGCTAGGTATATGTGGACCACTTGCTAGGTATCTGTGGGCCACTTGCTAGGTATCTGTGGACCACTTGCTAGGTATCTGTGGGCCACTTGCTAGGCATCTGTGGACCACTTTCTAGGTATCTGTGGGCCATTTGCTAACTATCTGTGGGCCACTTGCTATCTATCTGTGGGTCACTTGCTAGCTATCTGTGGACCCTTTCTAGCTATCTGTTGGCCCCTTGTTAGGTATCTGTGGACCACTTGCTAGGTATCTGTGGACTACTTGCTAGGTATCGGTGGGCCCCTTGCTAGGTATCTGTGGGCCACTTGCTAGGTATCTATGGACCACTTGCTAGCTATCTGTGAACCACTTGCTAGGCATCTGTGGGCCACTTGCTAGGTATCTGTGGGCCACTTGCTAGGTATCTGTGGGCCACTTGCTAGGTATCTGTGGGCCACTTGCTAGGTATCTGTGGGCCACTTGCTAGTAATCTGTGGGCCACTTGCTAGGTATCTGTGGGCCACTTGCTGGATCCACTTGCTAGCTAGTGGACCACTTGCTAGGAACCTGTGGGCCCCTTGCTAGGTATCTGTGGGCCACTTGCTAGCTATCTGTGGGCCACTTGCTAGCTATCTGTGGGCCCCTTGCTAGGTATCTGTGGACCACTTGCTAGGTATCTGTGGGCCACTTGCTAGGTATCTGTGGGCCACTTGCTAGGTATCTGTGGGCCACTTGCTAGTAATCTGTGGGCCACTTGTTAGGTATCTGTGGGCCACTTGCTAGGTATCTGTGGACCACTTGCTAGGTATCTGTGGGCCCCTTGCTAGGTATCTGTGGGCCCCTTGCTAGGTATCTGTGGGCCCTTTGCTAGCTATCTGTGGGCCACTTGCTAGGTATCTGTGGACCACTTGTTAGGTATCTGTGGGCCCCTTGCTAGGTATCTGTGGACCACTTGCTAGCTATCTGTGGGCCCCTTGCTAGGTATCTGTGGACCACTTGCTAGGTATTTGTGGGCCCCTTGCTAGGTATCTGTGGGCCACTTGCTATGTATCTGTGGGCCACTTGCTAGCTATCTGTGTGCCTTATTCGGCCCACGGACCGCCTTGTCAATATCCCAGCTGTGGAGGGTTTAGACTGTACACTGTGTTGTCACCGGTGCTTCTTCTGCCTATCATCAACATCAGCCTTGTTGTGTGTCGATTATGCGTCACACGGAGCTGACAGTCTATTTCTCTACTCCGTTCTATCCTACTTAATCTTGTATAGATTATGGATAGAATTCACTCCGGCACTTTCATCTATCTCACGAAAGTGTGTTTTTCCGCAGTCCAATTATTTCTCATTTCACTGCCTGTCTGGGGTTCCTCTGTCTGCTTCTACACAAGTCTGTCGCCATACATTTCTGTGTTAGAATGCAGGCTATCACAGATTTGGGTCGAGCTGCTTCTTGCTACTGCCTTTTGTTGCTAGCGTGGCTTAATACGCAGAGGATGAGAATGCTTGTTGTTGCAAAGAGGAGGAGAGAGAGAAAGAAGAAGAAAAAGAAAAAGTGGTGGGGGGGGGAGGTCAAAGAGGAGGATGATGAGCTGCAGCAGCAATTGCAGAGGAGGGAAACAATATTACAAATTTAAAAAAAAAAAGGTTAAAAAAAAGCTCACTGACTAGATCGCATATTCTTTGAGTTATGCCACATTCAATCTGCGTCAAAAATAAAACGGCAAACTTCCGCAAACAATCCAAATGTCACGGTGAACTATATTTCTCTTTCAAAACTGTCTTCTGATCTTGAAATCGCTTCACTCACACCATTTAGTATTAACAAAACAAAGAAACAAAAATCTCTTGTCTGAAAAAAAAAAAAAAAAGGAAGCCCTACCGAAACAACCCATTTATTCAAGGCCTGTATTTTCTCTCTCCCTTATGTTCTTTTTAAGGCATCTTCTTCTAGCTTAATGTAGTCAACCATTATAAGTGAGTATCAATAACTTTCTAGATCGCGTTCGTTCACACGAGATTACAACGATTATCCCAAGGTGAAGATATCCCATTAAATTAATCACCAATCCGCGCAGCTATTACAATCATGGCGTCGCTTTGAATCCGACATTTGATTGGATGGTGCGTTGGAGAATAAACTATAACGGCTGCCTTACATCTTCTAATTATTTCAGCTGTGTGTCTGATGTTTCTCATGTATCCATCGTAACATTTCATTCTGGGTACAACTGAAGAGCAAGGGGAAGGGCAGCCTCTACCCTCCTCCCCCAACCCCCTCCCCCAACCCGCCCAAAACGTCGTAATTAAGCCAGCGCCTTCGTCAGGGAAATGAGAGCTCCACCCGAACAGAATGTCAACTATTAAAAGTTGGTTGAGTCATCGGGCTGTGGTTCAGCGTGCAGCAGACTGCCTGGAATCGGGTTGTCATGAGAGTAGTAGACTGCAGACGCCATGGTTAAATCCCTAACACAAGTAGATACGCACAAACACAAACACACATATAACCACACTGTCAAACCCCCACAAGTTCGGAGCGGGGGCAATGAATATTGATTTTGAGCAAATAAGAAAGTCTAGAGCTGGGGAACATTACTTTACTGGTGTGTGTGTGGGGGGGGGGGGAGAGGGAGGGGAGGGGATTGCTGGAGCTGCACTCGTTCCTGATGTGAGTTTCTGGGGGAGGAGGTGTGTACTCGTTCCTGATGTGTGTTATCTGTGGTGGTGGCGTGAGGGTAAACTCGCTGTCTGATGTGGCTCCCCATTCCTTCATTTGTGCGGTTGTTCATTCACTAGTGTGGGTGTGCACTCGTCAATTGGTGGGGGGAGTCCGTTGTACACATATCTACTCGTTAATTTGTGTGTGTATATGGGTGTCTAATCGTTCAATTGCTCATCATATCGTCCGCGGGAAACATGGACAATTGTCTTTATCTCCCCCCCCCCCCCCCCTTTCCACAAAAACCCCAACCAAAAATCTAACCCTGGTAACTCAATATATGTGAAACACGCTCACTCCCGTGTAAGTCAGGCATATGCCTAATTTATAAAGCTCTAAGACAGAATGTATGTAGTCTTCGTTGGGGATTTCTGATTTATAACTTCCAAAACACGCAAAGTTGTTGCATGTACACAGCAACATAACATAAGTATTCGTATAACATCAAGAAGACTAGGAAGAGGAAACAAAAATGTACTAGATCTGTTCAGTATAAAACATTCACTCCCTCACATCCAAGAATATATTGCCATTTAGATTCACAAATCGGAAGGACAGTCGATACTCAGCCTTGACCAGTTCTCGTGGTCTTCTTCGGAAATGTAAGCCAATTTTTTTTTTAAAACAAATCCAGATCATCTTTAGAAGTATTTATGGCCCGCCGTTAGAAGAATCAATGAGTCACTTCTAGAAGCGTCAGTGGACCATCTCAAGATTCATGAATGGACCATCTCAACAACCATGAATGGACCATCTCAAGATTCATGAATGGACCATCTAAACAGCCATGAATGGACCATCTCAAGATTCATAAATGGACCATCTCAAGATTCCTGAATGGACCATCTCAAGGTTCACGAATGACCATCTTAAGATTGATGAATGGACCATCTCAAGAAGGATGAATATGTAGAAGCATCTACTGATCGCCAAGCTGCTCCATCCAGTTGGGCGACTTGAAGAAGTCTGGCAGGGTCTCATCCATGCGAGCAATGATCTTGTAGATGGACTTCTTCCAAGAAGGCTCCACGTCTTTGTTTGACTGCACAGCTTTGAAGAACTCTTTCAGAGCAGCTTGAACTGCAGCAAGGAAGTTGAGCGGGACCTAGTGGGAAAGAAAAGAACACGTAAGCAAAGGATCAGCAAATGTTTACACTGTTTAGTTTATGAAGAAGAAGACTGAAAACAAATTATAAGAGAGCTTCTTGATGGTCGTGATGATAATATTGGTAGTGTTGATGGTGATGATGGTGGTGGTGTGGTGGTGGTGGTAATGATGATGATAATGATGATGATAGTGGTGGTGGTGGTGGTAATGATGATGATGGTGGTGGTGTGGTGGTGGTGGTAATTATGATGATAATGATAGTGGTGGTGGTGGTGTGGTGGTGGTGGTAATGATGATGATGGTGATGGTGGTGGTGGTGGTGGTAATGATGATGATGATGATAATGGTGGTGGTGGTGTGGTGGTGGTAGTAATGATAATGATGGTGGTGATAATGGTGGTAGTGGTAATGATGATGTATAATTTCGATGGAATAAATCTGCCTGTTGGTTATTTTCATTGCTGTACGTAGCTGGGACAGTACATAGAAATGCCATCGTGGTTCTGTTGTCATTTATAAATACAGATCACGAACGTATTTTAGACTTTTGATATACAGTCTGCTGTATCAAATTAAAATATTTCCTTCTGACTATCCAGAAAAAGCAGTCCACTATCTAAACATACCACAAACCCGCAGCATAGTCCCGTTATTCTCCCTTCTGTGGCACCTTTAGAGCTTTATATCTGATAATGTTAACGGCAGCAAGACACTGTCCCTTAGCACGCGACAGAGTTCCATCGACCGACAAGACTGGCCCCTTCAAGACAGACAACACCAAAAGACGATCGTTTTGTCCAACGAGAGACGCTGACACACCAGCCAGCATACGACAGCAACAAACCGGCGCCCTTGCAGTGCAACATTCTTGAAGATTGTCCCTCCACAAGTCTTCATTGATCTGCTCCACCCTCCGAGTCCCACAAGTCGTCGGCAATATCTCCAGTTGCTTTGTTCTTCCGCCTTTAAAATTCCTCAAAATTCGGCCACGATGGCTCCTCGATCGATCCGCAAGCAAGAGGTCTTTCGTGGGCGGAATGAAACCTCTTTGGCAAATTTCAAGATTCTGGTAACCTTGTCAGGAGAGGTATTTCTGGAGCGCTCATCGTAATTTATAGCTTTGTTCTTCTTTCGTTTCCTCGTCTTTTACTAATTTATTTTCAATACTGTTCCTTTTTTTTTTTTCTCAATAAAACACTGTCATTTTCTATGTTTATTTTATATCCATTCAAGAAAAAAATGTTTGTATGTTTTCTTTCTCATTTATATTATTTTCATTTTATTTTACTTTTTCCCATGTTTGCTGGACATCACACATCTTTTATGTTATTCTTTTTCTGCGATATCTCAGCTCGCATTCCCTTTGGGTATAATTACCTCTTGTCGATTATTATTGACATTAACGCGCTTTCATTTCCCTCTTTGTTTATTTTAATTATTCGTAATTAGCATTTTCTTTTGCTTCTTTTCCTACCTCCTAATTATCTATGCCATACTCTTTATTATCCTTCTTTCCTTTCGTATCAATCAGTTTTCTTTCTCCGAAAATCTTTGTAATCGTCATCCCCCCAAAAATTCTTCAACCTCCACCTACCGAAAAAACAAAACCACATTCATTCTATTCCTTCTTGTCGATTTTATTATGGTAATTATTCTTTCTACAAAATTTTTGTTTGTATCGCTTTGTTTTTCGTCTCTTTTTTCCCCCTCAATGAACACATTTGAAAGTTCTCATTGCTGATTAAAGTGCGCGGCGCGTTTCTTCCATAAGCGCCAATTTTCGCTTACCCGATTTGACGTCTAAAACACGATTTTGTTTCATTACACAATCGGCACAGTGGGAGTGCATTGTGCAGCTTCTATCGGGATTACAGAATGGGCGCATCGTCATTCTTGTTGCTTACATCGAGGCCAGAACAACCCTGTTTGTTCATAGACGGTCTAGCGTGGGGTACAGCTCCCGTATCGTTGGGCCGGGGTGCGGTAAATGTCATTTGTTTTGTCAATTAGTTCATCAGGCTGAAGCGTGTAGCACAATGCTGCACCAGAAGGGAAACTCAAGTGAGATTAGTTTTACGTCTAGCAGTCTGTTTATGCGTCCATATCCCTATGTAACCGTCAGTCCATCCATTAATCCATTTACCCCATCATCCACTTATCCATTCATCTCGTCTTCCTACCCTAAAGATAGGTTTTGACACAGGATTGCTACATCTTCATTAATGGTATTTTCTAACTTCTTCTTCTTTTCTTCTACCCGCCTACTTCTCCCAAGTCTCTCACACGTGACCCTTGGCTTATGTATCTGCTGAGTCACAACCAATTTGGACGCTTGAAATAGATTTTCCCAAGTGAAAAACAATATCATAATACCAATATTAGGAAATGTTAAACTACCATCATTAACATAATAAATACCTAATAATTATCCTTCCCCCTTTACCCCATCTCTCCCCACTCCCACCCCACCTTTGCGTCGACTGGTCTATACAAATATAGAACAAATACCATATTTCCATAAGCGCGGTAAAAAGATCACATTTTCTTACTCTCATCTCTTTCTCTCCCCCCCCCCCCCCTCCTAGCTTACTCTCTTTTCTTTTTTTCGCTGCACTACCCTACCTTTCTCTAGTTCCCTAATTCACTTTCATCCTATATTTCTTATCCTGTATTTCTCATACTCCTCCCCGGCCCCCACGCTACCCCGCTCCAATCTCTCTCTCGGTTACGCTCGTTTTACTCCTACTCCGAAATGGCCGCCCTAACATAAGCAGCCAGTTTCATAGCACGCGTCTCAGATAGAGGCTAATCTAATCACGTGACGGGAAAAACCAAAACCGCTCTTTCGATAAAAGAAGGCAAAAAAAGGACGCTTCCCTTATAATCGGATCAAGCGGATTGCCTCCCGTTGAAGAATACGATTGTCCCAGGGGCGTGTTATCCTTGAACCCCCTCCCAAATCACAAGAACCACTTGCCCCAGCAGGGAGCTCTGGAGGATATGAAAGCCCGTTGAGGAATGACTGATCATCGTTTAAGGGTGGATCAACAATCGTTCTGGCCTGCAGCCTGACATGGACGCTATGGCACCCACCCATGATATCCACGTGGCCCCGTGGTTCATCAGCTAAGTGAAGATATCTGAGCCGTAATTGACTTGGCCAGTTTTCAGATACAGCTTGTCTTTTTTTTAACTGTGGCACAGAGTCGTGGTTTACTGTATTTGTTTTGCGCTTCTCTGGTATCTTGGGCGATGGATTTGTTCTTTTTTTGGCAGGTTTCAGCTACACCATTTCTGGATCTCTTTCTTGGTTTTCCCCTCGCCTTTCTCTCTGATATTCTGCTGTAAAACAATCTCACATACAGTTTTGTCTGGCTGCGTTTTCACTGGATGCCCAAACCATTCCATTCTTTGTCAATCTATGTAATTCAGACGTGGTTTTATTTTAACGTTCTGTCCAATGCTGGTATTCCTAACCATACCCCTTCTTGAGTTGTCAGTAACCTTAAGACAGCACATTTCACTGATCGCAGTTGTATGTTCTAGTGCCCTGTTCGTTGTCCATGTTTGGCACTGAAAGCACAGAGTAGTGACGAAGATGCCATTAATAATTTGTTGTTTTGCTGGAAGCAAGACATCTGGGTGTCTAAATAGTGACACTTCCTGCTGGGTGACACTTGTATCTTTATGGGAGGGGCAGGGTAAAAAAAGACGAGGGGTGGAAAAGGGAGGGGAGGGGGGGTTTGGTTGCAGGTTAAGATTATCGTTCACTGACATGAATCACCATGTGCTTACTGGTGCCACGTTGGGAGTGACGGGATAGCAAGCATGCTAGCAGCAAACATGTCATAAAAGGCTACAGATCATGAGTGGGTTCTTCCAAGTCGGGGTATGTCTACCTGATAGGCGAAGAACTAACAGTCTGCATACAAATAGGCACACACACACATACGCATACACACACACCTACAATAAAACCTCATTAATTCCAAGGCACCGTAACAATTGAAAGTTCGTGATTTAAAAAATTTATGCGAACAGGAGATTCAAAGTAATGCACCTCTCTTGCAGCCAGAATCGTATTCATGTTTGCCTATTGTTGTTTTTAACTAAGTTCATGTTGACAAAGTTCTGCTGTATATAAGTTAGTAAAAATCCATTTTCACGCTCTTAGGCGCATCAGGCATATGGGAAGAGCACCCATATTTTTTCAGACCAATCGGCACTTGGTAGGTAATGTGGTCAGCATTACGCCGGCTGTCTTCATTTCCCCAGGGCATACATCCTGTTAGCCATTTTAGGCTGCTATGACAAATACCATGTATATATACATACCATATATATATACTGAGAGGCCATGTGCGCTTATTATACTAAGTGTTTTTTTTTTTTGTGTGTAGGGTTTTACATTATAATATTCTTTATCGATCACTGCAAAGAGCAGATAGGAAAAGGCAGGTTTTATCTTCGGTGACTCAGATTTTTTTTAAACAGGCCTTTCTCTATGATCTCTGACCCATCCTCTAATTGCTTGCAACATTCATCTATTAACTTCTCTATCCCTACTATCCTTTTCATGATTTCTGTATCAACAGATCTCTATGACACAAACCGACGGCAATGCATGCAAATTATTTTGTGTCATTCAATTCCTAGTTTTGTCAGCCGGTGTTTGGCGTAAAACTATCCCCACGATTGGCCGTAAGGACTTCATTTCGTTAAACTGCCGTACGTCTCCAGGCGCCTTGAAAACAACAGTCAGAATGGCGCGCTCCCATCATTTCAATTTACGAATCAAAACGATAAAACTTCCTTTAAAAAAAAAAAACAAAGACAACTTTTTAGATGGAATCATGAAATTAAAAATCGCCATATTGTTTGACTGTTGGCCAGTTGACGGCCCGTGCCGCGGATGAGCTAGAAATCAATGTATTGTTGTTCTTGGAACGGAGGCTATTCAAAGAAAACCACAAACAGGGCTGCTCGCCCAGATGATTAACAATTAAGTCTCGATGAATCCGCCGCCATTTCTCTGGTGCCGGCTGTATTTGACGCTACTGACACAGACCAGGGACCAAGACCGCTTGCCGGTATCGTCGGAGCGGCTGCCGGAATCTGCCAGACGCCAAAGTCGTCCCAGAAACCAATTAATGATCAAGGAAGTCACGTGGGTAGTTGAACAACCAATGAAATCTTTACAACGCTGATTCACGGCTCCATTACGTCCTATTCGTTACTTTAAGCATATATTCTAATTTAAAAAGAAGAAAAAAAAGGGCCGGGAAGAACGGGAGATGATGCAACCACTGTCTGATTACAAATATCAAACGATCTAAACTTTCGCAACAGCTGTTACGAATATTAATATAGAACCTAGCAATC
>CAJHNH020002857.1:276603-284103 GCA_905116865.2 Candidula unifasciata | reverse complement strand
CGTTGGCAATGCCTAAACCAGACGCTCACACTCGTGTCTCCTCCAGCGAAAATCCTAACCCGTGCATCGGCGACAGTGTCGCTGTGGCTCGCCGGTAGACGACTTCGTCGTCAGTCGGGAGAGTATTTGGGTCTGTCTACTTTGATCGCATCTACACTGCAGGAACCCTTTTCAGGGTTTCCGGTGGCCTGCAATGTTACGCCACTTTATATAGCGCACATAACTTGGTCATAATTATAACCTCATGCTCTCCCTTAGGGGATACTGGTTGAACGTGCCGTTTTTTCCCCCGCCAGCAAAGTACCGACCTACCTACCTAACCCTTCTTCAAGCCGCTCTTCTGTTTGAGATATGCACCAACAAATTCCACGCAAAATGACTTTGTGTCAAGAATCTTCTGTTTGCCAAGTTTTTTGGAGCCCATATCCTTTGTCGATATGCATGAGTGGTTCAATCTGTGGCGATGGCGTTTACGCTTCTGCACACATTATGTAACGTTTAGAACTGACACAGCGGTGGTTGTGCTCGGTGCAGGTTCTTTCATCTTGCCGAAGCCGGAGCTATAACCCCAGCAACAGACCCCTTTTGGCTGCAAGTCGCTCATGTGCGTCCGAGCGGAAAATGTTCATTACAATAGGGAGATAGATTACCAGATGCCATCTCTCTCTCTCTCTCTCTCTCTCTCTCTCTCTCTCTCTCTCTCTCTCTCTCTCCCTCTCTCTTCCTCTCGTTATATCTCCCCCTCTCTCTCTCCCTCTCTCCACCCCTCTCTGTCTCCCTCTCTGTGTCTCTCTCTACCCCTCTCTCTCTTCCTCTCTTTATCTCTCCCCCTCTCTCTCTCTCCCTCTCTCTCCCTCTCTCTCTCTCTCTCTCTCTCTCTCTCTCTCTCTTTCCCTCTCTCTTCCTCTCGTTATATCTCCCCCTCTCTCTCTCCCTCTCTCCACCCCTCTCTGTCTCCCTCTCTGTGTCTCTCTCTACCCCTCTCTCTCTTCCTCTCTTTATCTCTCCCCCCTCTCTCTCTCCCTCTCTCTCTCTCCCCCTCTCCCTCCCTCTCTCTCTCTCTCTCTCTCTCTCTTCCCTCTCTCTTCCTCTCGTTATATCTCCCCCTCTCTCTCTCCCTCTCTCCACCCCTCTCGGTCTCCCTCTCTGTGTCTCTCTCTACCCCTCTCTCTCTTCCTCTCTTTATCTCTCCCCCCTCTCTCTCTCTCTCTCTCTCTCTCTCTCTCTCTCTCTCTCTCTCTCTCTCTCTCTCTCTTGCTCAGTATGTGAGAGATTAAGTGTATGGGTGAAGAATGAGAAGTAGTTAGTATGCACCTTTTTGTCCCTGTGTAAAAGACTATATGTTTTTTCTAGTCCCCCCCCCCCCTTCTTTTCTTGTTGTTAGATTACAATTGAAAAAAAAAGTGTGGAAGGGTGGAGGTTTCGTCTTTATACGGAATGTCTAAAATGTTTCTATGAGGTGGGGAGAGTGGGTGGGGGCGGGCTCTAAAAACAATACGATATCGGCGCCCAAATCTTCTCCTTCTTCTTCCCTGTATCTCCCATTGGATTCAAACCTGAAGCCAGTCGTCGTCTTATGGCTTGTTCGCATGTGAGACTTACCCACTGTTCTCTTGTTGTTGGGGGGTTTTTTTTTTCCCCTTCAATTTCTTGACTTTTTAGTGTGTGTTTTTCTTCCTTTTTTTTTTTCTTCAAATTTTAAATTTAATTCTTATTCAGGCCAGCATTTATTACTTTTGACTGTTTGAGTTCTAGCACACTAGCACTGTATGATGTTGTAAGGTTCTTTCAGTGTGTCATATTTATGACACCACGCTTAATTATCCCTCGCTTACTTCCTGTCCATTTTCTTACTCCTTGAGCGACTGCCTGTTACACAGACGAACCTCTACTGCCTTGTAGTTGTTTTTGATAGTCTCGCAGAAAAACTTAACGACTTCATGTCGTCTTGTTTGTAACTATATCGCAGTTGGTTAACATGTGTTTTTCGCTACACACTGATGAAGGCTCTCTAGCCGTAACGTTCATTTCATCATTCATGACTGTGGTGTTGTGAAGCTGGTTAGAGTTACATTGTGTCCATGAGAGTACGTTGGTGTGTTCTTCTTAATTTTATTTCTTCTTCTTTCTTTGTCTACACATGCTGTAAATTCTGGAGGAAAGTTCTGGTTGTTCGTCCACCTCTTGACTTTAGTTTTGTTCCAGAACCTTAGTGTTGCGTGCACATCAATTCTGAATATCTTTTATTTGTATGCAGACTGTTGGTTCCTTGCCTCTCACGCAGATACACTCTAACTTCCAAAAAAGCACCCCTTTAGTCGACTCATGCGACATGCTTGTTAGGGGAGGCAATGGTTCTATTTTTGTTTTTCTTACAATGAGGCCCCAGAACCGACACAAGGGAGTTGTAATTAATTAGACATGTACCGACATCAGCTCGCATAGCTATCCACAGAATGTGTCTGCTTACGTAATTCCGGGCATCCATCCATCGGATAATCCGTTATCCCAGATTAAATCACAGACAAACCCAAACTCACACACGCACACACACACACACACGCACGCACACACACACACACACACACACACACACACATGCATTCATTCATTTATCTATCTATCTACTTACGTATTTATGTATGCATATACATTCAGAGAAAGAGAGGGGAGAGAGTGAAAGAGATCACTGTGGAGAAAGAAAAGAGCTGGAGAATACAGAACAAGAAGAATCAAATAAAGAGGGGATAGAGAAAACACAGATAACGGGGAGAGGTGGGGGGGGGGGGAGACAGTGTAATAGAGAGAGGAGAAGAGAGCGTGATAGAGAGGAGGTGAGAGACGGTGGGAAAGGGGGGGGGGTGATGATATTAGTCATAGTCTCTTATCGTTCCCAGGCACCCACAAGCTATGAGAACTCGCTCTTTGACCTTTGACATGTCAACGAATAATCCCTGCCGCTTGTCAACCCTCCGTGTCCCGTCCCACTGTTGATTATTTAAAAGTAAACTATTTGTTGTTTCTTCTTTTTGAACGTCTCATGATTGAACAAAAAAGCAACAAACAACAACACACACGCAAATTCCCAGCTAATCATCTTTCATATTTCGAGTCCTGGATGTTGACTGCTGCAGAAATCCCCTGCGTGCATTTATCTCTTTGGTTGGCCTTCTCTTTCTAGTTTTTGACGCAAGTGTTTGTAAGTCTGTCTGGATATTATTTCTCCACCGTTCTACCTTGTGCTGCTGTACTCTCATTCAACTCTTTTGCATTATCAGTTTTTGTCTTTAAGATATCTAATATTATTTGGAAATGATTCGGCAGCCGTAAAAGTGCGCTTTCCTGTCGGCTCATTAGTAACAGGTTCCGCACTGATGCACTGTAGTGCGCATGTATTCGTTTACGCACCACCTGCTCAGTAAGCCACAAAGGCGCGGAGTCAGCTCTTTACATTACTTTATCCACAGGCAGCCGCCGTGGTGTAGCGGCTAGATACTGGCCTGCCGCTCTGAAGGTCGCGGGTTCAGGTCTGAAGGCTGGTAAAGAATCGGTTACTTTTACTACATGTAAGCCTTCGCGCTAGCATAATCACTAGCTCTTTCGCCCGGCCACAGACTGACCTGACTTTAGAATTCTCTTCAATATCCCTCACAAACCCCCCCCCCCCCCCCCCCCACCCCTTTTCCCCCGCCTTCCTGCCCCTTTTTATTTCATACTTCCCCATTAGTTCCACTAAAAGGTTAAACCAGTCTCGATTTGTTTTGGGAAGATTTTTTACCAACAATAGAAATGACCTTGGCAATATTGACAACCTATCCCATTGCATACACATCATCATGTAGCAGGTCTTTTGCAGAACGTCGCTCTCATCAGAGTCTGCCTAAAAGAAACTTGGTCTCTCGCCAGCTCTCCCTCCTTTTTCACTTCCATATCGAGGCAGTCACTTATCTTGTTCCTCATCTTCATATTGGTCGGCCCCTGCGCCCCATCCCCTTTTTCTGGCACCATGCCTTTTGCCACTATTTTTTCCCCCAATCCGCAGTGAGGCTTGATATGGTCAAACTACTTCAGCTTCTGAGACAAGATACTGTTTACTAGCGAATCTTCTTGATGTTCATATCTTTCAGAGTGTCAGTATTCCATGATAGTCTGAGAATTTTCTATAGCTTTTCTATTCAAAAGTCTCCATTACTTCTTTAAGGACTCTCAGATAATCCAAGACTCACATCCGTGCGTTGCTACAGCGAAGATGCAAGTTCTCAAAATGTGGGCTTTGATTTACTAAATATCCACTGATCTAAAAATATGGAGCAAGCAACATAAACAAACGTATAGCACAGAGTGAAAAGAAGTACAAGGGTTTAAAAAAAGCAATTATTATTGGTAATAATACAGCTGATGGAATAAAGTGGAGGCGGAAAACGGGGAAGGGAAAGAGGGGGGGGGGGAGGCGCGAACGTGGCCAATCGTCATTCATCAAAAGGCATGAACGATTATCCCCGTGTCCTTGCTGGCATTTCCAGGGACACGTGTGCAGGAAGATCGTGTTATTTATTGCTGGAAGGACCTACACCCCAACACACTTGATATCCCCATTGGTGGTTAGTCTCTTGCAGGCAGTCTGAAAGGGCATGCATGTTTGATTGTTCCCAGAAGAGACTAAATTACATAGGTCGAAGCAATTATGTGTTAGCATAACTGTGCATTTCATGGTTACTTGTGTGTTCTTTACACACTGTAGATCCAATCCCACACTTTGGCTGTTTAAGATATCACTAGATAATTTTACCTTCAGTAGTTTGCCATTGCGTACTAAACGGCAGGGTGTTGAAACCACTGTTCAAAACAACGCGAGGCCGTCCGCTGTTGTCAAATCGAACGCAGCTGGGATCGAACCCGGAACCACGAAATTACTCAAGAAGCTGGCTCACAACGCTTAGTTAATCCACACACGTTAACATATTCTGTGTGCGTTCTTTATTGAGGCTCTCCTATTCTATCCTGGATGTAATGTACCTTGTTATAACTCTTTGATTCTGTGTCGTGTGCCGTTGTAATATATAACATTAGAATTTCTGTCAAATCGTTGATGGCAGCAGTCTTAATGTCCCAACTGAATTCGATATGGAAGAGCAAAATCGGCATCGCAGTAAAGGTCAATGTATATAAAGTACTGGTATTGTCTATTTTCTTATACGGATGTGGGAGTTGGACTCTCAATGTGGAGATGGAAAGGAGGGTTTAGGCTTTCGAATACAAATGCTACAGACGCATTTTACGAATTAGTTTTCCTAGAACATAAAACGAATAAATATGTCAGAGACAAAATAAACACATTTGCGGGACATCAGAAGCAACTCTTGGCATTGGTGCAACTTTGCAAGCTAGCTTGGTTCGGGCACGTTGTGAGACATGATTCGATTGTAAAGATTGTACTTCAATGAACATTGGGGGGAAAAAAAAAAGGGGGGGGGGGGTGAGCGGGCGGTAGTCGAAGAACAGGAATACAAAGAGGGCAAAGAAGAACCTAAAATGACAAGACAACATCAAGAAATGGACAGGATTAAGTTATCATACACTTGTTCAACAAGGGGAAACACGGAAAGATGGCTGGTTTTGTATGCTAATGCTTTCACGAATAATACATCTCTACGATCCTAACGGCTGAAGGATTGTGTTATGTTTCTATAATTTGTTTGTACTATAATTCATAGCGATATATTTTAACGTTTAAAAAAGAATTATAAACCTACGTTAGGTTAGATTAGACGACGGATAAACATCATGGAACAAAGGTAGTAACCCATAAGTGCTCCGTTTTACTTCTGACCCAAGCCTAAGTGCGAAGAATCTCAGGGCAGTGCACGAACTCCGTAGCATCGGCGAGGATCCTGAAATACTTTGGGTAGATGTTTAACTCCAAATGTTTGCCCTGGCAGGGCCGTTAGGCCACTCTTGTTCGATTTCCAACTGCCAAGGCATTTTATATGTGAGCAACAGTACACGTAGCTCGTGCCCACTCAGGGATGCAAAAGTGTTGTGGCTCTCTCTCTTTCTCTCTCTCTCTCTCTCTCTCTCTCTCTCTCTAGCGTAGTGCATTCGCTCCACGCTCTGAAGATTGTGGCTCTCTCTAGCGTAGTGCATTCGCTTCACGCTCTGAGGATTGTGACTCTCTCTAGCGTAGTGCATTCGCTCCACGCTCTGAGGATTGTGACTCTCTCTAGCGTAGTGCATTCGCTTCACGCTCTGAAGATTGTGGCTCTCTCTAGCGAGGTGAATTCGCTACACGCACTGAAGATTGTGGCTCTCTCTAGCGAGGTGAATTCGCTACACGCACTGAAGATTGTGGCTCTCTCTAGCGAGGTGAATTCGCTTCACGCTCTGAAGATTGTGGCTCTCTCTAGCGTAGTGCATTCGCTTGACGCTCTGAAGATCGTGGCTCTCTCTAGCGTAGTGCATTCGCTACACGAACTGAAGATTGTGGCTCTCTCTAACGTAGTGCATTCGCTACACGCACTGAAGATTGTGGCTCTCTCTAGCGTAGTGCATTCGCTTCACGCTCTGAAAATTGCGGGTTCGTTTTACAGGGGCATCATTCAGTTCACGAGTACACATTGTACCGAAACTGTTAGAGGCCGTTGTCGAAGCTACGGTGTTCATACTGTGTGCGAAGATCTCAGCAGGTGGCTAGCTTTTTTGCTGAGACCGAGCCAATTGTGTTGAAATCCGGAGCAACGAAGTAGAACTTCTCGGCTTTAACTTTTAAATTTAATATCCTCGGATTTGTTTAGAATTTTGTCATACAGGTCCCCCCACCCCCCCCCCCCCCCCCCTTTTTTTTCCACTCTCCTTTAAAAAATATTCTGCCAAGTATAAAGAGAAAAAGAAGAGGATGAAGAAGAAGTATTTGTAAAACAGGCAGCTGCTCATGCTCTTACACCACAGCTCACTAACAAACCACGTTGCCCCACATCGACTACTCACCACTGGGGGCACTGAGTGAATGAATTATGGCTACAACCATTTGCAAAGGTCAGCACAGATGTCTAGATACTCTACGGGCCCCATGAAATAAAAGGGTTGGAGAAAATTGGTCGGTTACTTTGTCGTAAGACAACAGATGTCACAAATTACCTGCCCATTAGAGCAACCTTTTGGCATTTGAGCAGCTGGAGAGAAGCCTGGGAAAGCTAAGGCTAGTTTTAACTCTCGTTGGATCTGCATTCCCAAGCTGCACATAGTCTCAGTTCTGTGGTATTTTCAAACTCTTGTCTCTCTTAACTGTCCATATTTTCAAAATCTTGTATCTCTAAACGGTCAATATTCTCTAACTCTACTCTTAACTGTCCATATTCTCTAACTCATGATTTCTCTAAACTGTCCATATTCTCTAACTCTGATATCTCTAAACTGTCCATATTCTCTAACTCTGATATCTCTAAACTGTCCATATTCTCTAACTCTTGTATCCCTACACTGTCCATATTCTCTAACTCTTGT
>CAJHNH020002857.1:264103-271603 GCA_905116865.2 Candidula unifasciata | reverse complement strand
ACGGCTGCCTTTTAGGAGGCAGAAGGTCTCCCGTGCCTCCCCCACCACCTCCTCCACGGGTCATGGTGGTATGCAGTATGGGACTGTATCTGCAACAGACAGAGCCACCCCTGGACAGACCGAATTCACACCCATATCATCACCCGTTCTGTGCTGTTAGACATCATACAGAGCTCGTATTCCATTCAACCACTCGGCTCTGTTGCATGAAGCTCATGATTTCTGACGAGAAGTTCAGACCAGCTTTTTGCCTTGCGTGATAACGGTCTTCTCCATGTTTCCATGGACGTCCTCCTTTTCTCAGACCGTTTGTTTTTGCATTTCAATGCTTGTTTTGTGATTCTTTGCTCATTTCTTATCAGAGTGTGCCCAATATATCTCCACCTTCTTTGTCTTACTACAGTCGTTACAAGTATTTGTTTAGACGTTTCTCTAATCTCCTCACACTTTTTGAATTCATACCATTTTAGGTTTGAGATTTATCTCGGACATTTATTTTTAAATCCATCTAACATTCAAATGCGACATACATCTAGTAAATGTGAGTTGCTTTGTTTCTACCTCCCACTTTACCTGACCTCCCGGGTAGACACAGAGTTAACTGTCGGCGCTTCTTTGAATCGTTCCCCAAAATGGCGGCTGTAATATGATGGCGTTCAAAAAGGAGCTAAATTGGCCAATTTCTGGCCATAAAATATCCAAAAATATCCGAATGCGGGGTCAGTTCTATTAAAAATATATGTGCCGGCTCCGAATAACGAAACAAATGCTCTGACATGGTCTGGGCGATACGTTGCTTGCCGACCTGCTTCTGCGAGTGTGCCTCACCGCCGAGAGTATCCCAGCGCCGCTACGCGCGGCGCGGATGGGGGCTAAACTAGATGGCTGGGACTCACGAGTGGCAGCTACCGCATCTCCTGCAACTTCCTCCAATTACGTACTTGTGAGTTCCAGGCACCTAGATACGCTCGGCGATGAGTTTAATTGCGTTTAGCGCATGCCGACAAGTCTGACATCTACCGCTCCAATCGGAAGAACACAGTATTGCTAATCGGCTTTCATCCTCTGTAATGTCTCGAAATTGGTCAACGGTCGCTAATATCGTCTGCTAGTATCGTCGTCTGCAGAAACGCTCGAAATTGTTGTCAACGGTCGGTATTTATCGTCTGCTACAAGTACCGTGTGCAAATGTTGATATTGATTGTCAAGTAATCCTAGTTTTGCCGCGATTTGTTCGTTGGCAGAAAGTCCGTATTTTAGATATACGCGAACACCGTCGTTTGGATATTTTCGGATATTTTATGGCCAGAATGTGGCATGCCGCCATTTTGGGGAATAAATCAAAGAAGCGCCTAACTGTCTAACAAGTCCTGGGAAATTAAAGACGCTGGTGGGATGCGGACCTATTACCCACAGAGTCTATAAAGTTGAATCTAGAACTAGCATTAAAAAGGGCTGTTTTTCTTCACTTTTAAAACGGTATTAGTAAAGTAACAGCAAAGGGGACAGCTCAGGAGGTCTCGCCCCGAAAAAGAGTGATTTTTCTTGCCATTCATCCTGCATGCAGTCGTTGGACATAGGCTGCACTCTCTCGTGGGACGTGGGTTTTGAGGCAGTGGTGTATGGGGGGGGGGGGGTTAGGGCCAGTTCTACATGTTTTTGGACTGTCAAAAGCGCTCACATCGTGGAATATAGAACACACGACATTGCCGGCCGGTGAAAATAAAGCGTACAATTAGCTGTGTTGCTGCACAAGGCGCGACACACCTGCAACACAGGAGAGGCCTAACGACACGAACAGGTATAATTGCCTTGGGAAGTCACTCTCTTTCTGGGCCTGACTTAGTCGTACCCAGTAAAGGGACCTTTTTGCACGACTTCACTCGTATCTGGTATACAGTACTTGATCTATATTTATGGTGGGTGATGTGGTCGTAACCAATTAGGGCTTGGTCGACCTGGGAACCAAGTTCATTTTTGAAATAAACCCGGTTCCGCCAAGATCTGAACCCACGACCGTTCGATCGGGAGCGAGCGTCTAGCCGCTACACCAAGGGGATTCCCAAAACGGTATTAACCATGAAACAGTCTAACTGGACGTGGATATGGCACTATGCTGGTGAAACAAAGGATTCCTTACCAGCAGTCAACCGGTAGCAGGTGCTTGTATGAGCAGGTGAATTGAAACCTAACCCCAGACCAACCTTCTACTGCCTTTTGGGCAGGGATTTACTGTTCTGCCTGGGAGTTACCTCTATTAGGATGCCACGTTTTCCCCTCGTTGGTCCCTTCTATCTGTCGTTCTATCACTATCAATCAGTAGACAAAACGTCGCTCTTGTTATGGTGCCCCTTTACCCCCCTGGCAAATTCTACAGCCCACCATAAAGTTTGTGTCTTCTTTGTTCACATTCACAACGGAGATACAGTACTTTGGATTTCTGAAGGTTTTTTAGCATGTCTTCTTCTTCTATCACATTACCACCTTCTGACGTCACATCAGCTCTCTAAATGTATTACTGTTACTAGTGAAACCTCAAAGATTTCTACTCGAATGTAAACAGACTTTAGTTTTCAAAGAAATAAAGTAATAACTACACGTGATTTGAAAGAGTTCTTCTTCTTCTTCTTCTTTTCCTTCTTCTTCTTCTTCTTCTTTCTTCTTCTTCTTCTTCTTCTTCTTCTTCTTCTTCTTCTTCTTCTTCTTCTTCTTCTTCTTCTTCTTCTTCTTCTTCTTCTTCTTCTTTCTTCTTCTTCTTCTTCTTCTTCTTCTTCTTCTTCTTCTTCTTTCTCCTTCTTCTTCTTCTTCTTCTTCTTCTTCTTCGCATTTACCAGCTGTACACTCTGGTGGAAAGTTCTGGTTGTTCGTCCACTTCTGAAACTGCAGTCCTACGCCAGAACCTGAGACACACTGTTATCTCGGACTCATAATAACATATGATGTGATGACTGGGGCTAAATATAAATCCCCTAGGACATAGAAATGGCCCCAAAATGTTAAAACAATGTAATCAAAGAATTTTGACGTCTTCAAAGATAAATAGCATATTAAAAATGAGAACTGTTCAATCATTATTTTGCCTAATTCTTGTATATTGCAAGAAACTTGGAGGATCAACAGACGATTAGAAAGTAGAATTAACTCCCTGAAGGTTGTGATATATAAAAAAATTAAAATAAAAAGAACTGTCCTACGGAAACAAAAAAAACTGTTTTCGTGTTCACCGATTGAATCCCCTAAACAATCATTACTGGGCCTGGAGTTTAACCCGGGGGGGGGGGGGGTAGCGCCCCTGATCTACACGACAGTTTTTAGTCAGCAACTGTTTGAATGGTACCAGGAGGGGCCTGGGTTGAGAATTCTAATTTTCCTGAGTTGAGGCGACAAGAACCTCACAAATGTGGAAGACGTTAAGTTAACAAGATGTCAGCGGAGTGGAACATTCAGGAATTCCACACATCGCTGTATTGGTGTCCGGGCTGTGGGGTATCTGTATTTTCATCGGCCGCTAGATGCATGTTAGACACGTTCATGGGGCAGAGTCTCGTGGAGGGGGTCGAGCGGGCTTGTGTGGCGATTGTACCCTCTGGCCTGGTTGATACACGGGTGTACATACCGGAGGTCAGGGAGTGCGTGTAAGTGTCAGGGTTTGTGCACACTCTGAGAGCAGGTAGTAACATACCTAGTTACCTCTGTGTAAGGACAAAGGAACCAGGCAAACTTGTTAGTGAAATTCACGTAGACAGGCGAAGTTTTTTGGACATGTTATGAGAAGGAAAGAACTAGAGAACTTTGTAACAACTGGTAACATTGATGGAAAGACAGCAAGGGGAAGGCAAAGAGATAAATACTTGGTTGGCTTGGCCACAAGGAGGCAATGAGACGAAAACAGTGACACGATCCGTTATCCTGGTAATCGTTTGAGATGGTGAAACATAACAGCCTGTGCATGGCGCATGGTGATGATAAGTAGCGGGAAGAAGACACATATGTTGGTTTAACATGAAATCTTGGACGGAAAAAGAGAACTGGGGAAAAACCCAAAGAACGGTACAAGACAAAGTGAGTGGTGATGGGGGAGAAATGCGTTAACAAAACACAATTAGGAAAATCAATATAGACAGTAACGCTGCAGATAGTAGCAGCATACATACACTGAGTTGATGCTTTAGGAGAGGCAAGGTTATAAATAATGCTGTTTGAATAGATTGTGTCAGGGACAGAAGCTGAATAAAGAGCAACATCAGTAACAGCAGTAGCAAAGAAAAAGAAGGAGATAAAGAGGGCGCAGAATGAGGAGACGAAGGAGGAGAAAAAGAAGAAGAAGAAGAAGAAGAAGAAGAAGAAGAAGAAGAAGAAGAAGAAGAAGAAGAAGAAGAAGAAGAAGAAGAAGAAGAAGAAGAAGATAATGTGGCTGATAATGATGATTACGATGGTACTGATTATAGTAATCATGCCGATGATGATAGTGAGGATGCTGACGATGATAATGAGAGAGAAAAGTCGACTATAGGAACGATGAAGACTAGGCAGAGAAGAAAACAAAAGAAGAAAAAGAAAAAGAAGAAGAAGGTGATGATGATGATGGTGATGATGTCAATATTGATGAGACTGATAAAGAGAGTGAGGGAGGAGGGACAATGATGAAGGCGATAGAGAGACGAAACAGAAAAAGAAGAATTGTATATTGCTAATGATGATGATGATGATGATAATTGTGATGCTGGTGATGATAACGAAAAGGAAGAAGATTCGAAGGAGGTAAAGATTTTGATTTCAAAAAAAAAAAAAAATTCCGGCCCTCCAAAGCAACCTCTGAGTAAAAGTAAAGTTCCCTTTTCACGCCTTTCGGCGCATCGGGCATATGGGCAGAGCGTCCCATATTTTTACAGACCATCAGCACTCGGTGGGTAATGTGGTCAGCATTACGCCGGCTGTCTTTACTTTCCCAGGACAGCCCATCCTGGTACCCAATTTAGGCTGGGTCGACCTGAACGACTCCAAAATCCTACTCACTTTAACAATTGCTAGATCAAAAACCCGGCGCGGAAAATTATCACTTGCTGGAATGGAAGACGTGCATTCATCAATGACAAGTGTTGCCAGCCGGTCGTAGACGTCCGGATTTGCCATTCCTGTACACACTGCGCCCTCAGGAGATGGCGTGGGGGATAACACTAAACAGCTAATAACACCAATGCCAAAAATGCATTAAAGATATGAAACTATGAAAATTTAATGCCCATTAAGATCAGGAAAATGCCGATAGACGCTTCGACAATGGTTTGAAGTAGAAGAGAAAACGGAACTATTGAAAAGCCGTTATGTCCCCTGTGGCCTGGAATCGTTCCAAGTTCTGGACAGGGGCGAGTGTATTGGCTTAGCTGGGAGTCGCCAAGGATTCCGGAACAAATATTGAATTTGACTGATTAAGATTGTAGAGGGTGTATGGGTGGAGTGGATTCATGGTGGATGGCATGGGGGTCACTCAGCGAGTGGTACTGGAGAGGGTCTAGGGACTGCATCGTGGGCGGCACTCGTGTCGTCAAATGATAAAGAGAGGGGGTGGGGCGGGGGATGGGTGACAATAGCTACTGACATTTGGAACAATTGGGAACTAGCTAGATAAACTTGATAGACAGCGGCTTCTGCGTAGACATTAAAAAAACTTGATATGTTTTTTTAATTACCTCACCGAAGAAGAGGCAAGACAGGGAAACTGTATTTTACACCTAGAATGCCATTCTTTCTTTCTTTCTTTCTGCTTCTTCTTCTTCTTCTTCTTTTTCTTCTACATCCTCTTCTTTTTCTACATCTTCTTCTTCTTCTTCTTCTTCTTCTTCTTCTTCTTCTTTTCTTCTTCTTCTTCTTCTTCTTCTTCTTCTTCTTCTTCTTCTTCTTCTTTTTCCTCCTCCTATGCTTCTTCTTCTTCTTCTTCTTCTTCTTCTTCTTCTTCTTCTTCTTCTTCTTCTTCTTCTTCTTCTTCTTCTTTTTCTTCTACATCCTCTTCTTTTTCTACACCTTCTTCTACATCGTCTTCTTCTTCTTCTTCTTCTTCTTCTTCTTCTTCTTCTTCTTCTTCTTCTTCTTCTTCTTCTTCTTCTTCTTCTTCTTCTTCTTCTTCCTCCTCCTCTCCTCCTTCTTCTTCGTCGTCGTTGTAGTTTTCTTCTTTTTCTTCTGCTTCTTTTTCACTTCCACCCGCTATAATCTCTGGCGGAAAGTTCTGGTTGCTCGTCCACTTCTGAACATTAGTGTTGTTTAAGAACTGAAGCTTTGCGTGCATATTCGTTTCTCATATCTTTATTATTTGTGTGCAGATGTTTGATTCCTCGCCTCTCAGACAGATGCACACCGACTGACGAAAAAAAACAAAAATGTGTCGATTTTTTCGACATGATTGTTGGGGTGTGGGGGGGGGGGGGGGTTGTCTACTCCTCTTTCCACCCCCAACCCACACAATGAGGTGCTGACACCCGGAAACAGGAAACTAAAGCAGGTAAAATTGGCAAAAAGAAGAGAAATGATCTCATCACAAAAACCTAGTATGTGTGAAAGCCTGCCCATCTGAGTGTCCAGTGGGAGTAGCTTCGCCGTTGCGTAGGTTAAATGAGGGTGAGATTCTTCAAAGCGAGGTGCCTGGGTGGAAGCTACGTCCTCGGAGGATTTCCAGTGGAGCCCATAGTATGAATAACTGATGGGGACCAACAATAGTGATGGATTTATGAAGCCTTTCAGTGGAATAATTTATTGCATTGTTATCGTGGTCGTTGCTCATCCACTAGTCTTTTATGTATCTGTCTTTCTGACTGTCTTTTTTTTTCAAGTCTGTCTGTCTGTCTGTCTGTCTGTCTGTCTGTCTGTCTGTCTGTCTGTCTGTCTGTCTGTCTGTCTGTCTGTCTGTCTGTCTGTCTGTCTGTCTGTCTGTCTGTCTGTCTGTCTGTCTGTCTGTCTGTCTGTCTGTCTGTCTGTCTGTCTGTCTGTCTGTCTGTCTGTCTGTCTGTCTGTCTGTCTGTCTGTGTTTATGTATGTGGGTGTATCCGTACTTCTATGTGAGTGTATGTCTGATTGTAGGTATGTGTGTGTGTGTGTGTATGCAAGTATGTATGTACTTCTATGTGAGTGTATGTCTGATTGTAGTGTGTGTGTGTGTGTATGCAAGTATGTATGTTTGTGAGTGTGTGTAATTGTGTGAGTGGGTGTACGTATGTAAGTATGTATGTATGTGCATGTATGTGTAAATGTATGTTTGTTCCTGTGTATTATGTGTGTATGTATGTGCATGTGTGTATATGTAGGTGTGTAAGTATTGTATGTGTGTGTATTTATGTATGTATGCAAGTATGTGTGCAAGTATGTGGATATATGTGTGTGTATGTATATGTGTGTATTTATATGTATGTATATGAGTGTGTATGTGTATGAATGAGCATGTAAGAGTATGTGTACGTGTGTGTGTGTGTGAGTGTCATTGTGTTTACACGATATGTGTATGAATTATTC